>JARJDZ010003134.1:0-79207 GCA_030264555.1 Aleochara sp. GC000083
TGACTTATTCTTCAAAGGCCTTTTTGTTGCTGTTGATCTGAAAATCAGAATAAAAGAAAATATTTAGTATTAATGTATACACTCATATTACAAAAACAGCAAAAATAATTATTTGTTAAATATTGACAAATTTTCACTTAATAACATTATAAACATATACTGAAAACATTTAATAACCATAGCATTTTGTTCAATAATTTATTATTTTGTAATTGTACTAAAGCGAAAACAAATTATTAGGTACTTACATTGTTCGATCTCTGTATGTGCTGTAGACATATTCTTCGAAGGACTTTTTGGTGCTGTTGATCTGAAATTCAAATAAAAGAAATTAATTAGGATCAATGCAGGCAATCATATTCTTATTTATTTCCTCTTTAGTAATTGTAAAAGTAAAAATACTTACATTGCTTATCTCAGCATGCGTTGTTGCTCTATAGGCATACTTGATTTAATAGTGTGGAAATTAATCTAACAGCATAACAGCATACACCAATTGGAAAGCATTCATCGACTTATAGGGTTTCTGTAAAAGAATCGAATTCGAAATTAGAAGATACATAAAACACACATAAAACACCTATAAACACTGTATGCAACCAGCAATGCATTATACAGGGTCGTAAAAACCAACGCCGAGTTCAACACCCGTTGCCCTAGCAACGAATCAACAAGCTCACTGAGTACGCGAGCCGAGCCGGCTACCGACCCGCAAATGCAAAATGCAACATTTTGCGCTGGCTACTAGCAAGCTGGAAATTCATATAACACACATTCACCCGCAAATCCGCACGAAAGGGATACCCATGCAATGAAATCTATGCTCTCAATAGGTTCAAACAATCAGATATTGGCGAAAAACTGCACGAAAGAGGCGATGTAGGCGGCCAGCCATCTAGCTCTTACATTGAAATTACACAGAACTTGCTTACTATTACTGGAAATATCCATGATAAATGCCTATACCCATGCACCTACTCGAACGCCGCGCTGCGCTGCAACTCGATGAGCAGCGTCGTGCGAGCCGAACGCCGAGCAGCCTAACGCGCTCGCTGCCGCCTCACGGCTCAGCACACGGCACAGCCGCACAAGGATTGCGAGGCATGAGACACATATTTTACAATCAGGACAGTTACTGAATCTCTATTCGATCGGAGGATGAATTGATTTTAATGCTATAATTCATACGAGACGCTTGCAGCAGCCGATGACGCAGCGCAATAAACCACACATACATACGCAATGGTCACACACATACATTCATAATGGTCACACAGACGAGGGCAAAGAAATCCGCAATCCGTTCAAAAAAAAATGATATCTCGGTCATCATCCACCCTCAAAAGTTTGCCAGAGTCAATGGGAATTGAATTGTAGCAATGGTTTTAGCGTACGGGAACGCTAAGTATTTTATTTTGAATTTCGAAAATTTTAGACGGCGGCGACGCGATTTGCTCAACATGGCGGTGGCGTCCCTTCGGCTTGCCGGCCACATCGCAGCATGAATTTCAGCATTTCTGCCGAAAATCCAATGGGATCGCCAAAATTTAATAGGGAATCGCTTATCGGGGATGTAAGTAAGGAATGGAAGCACTTACGGGGTGACCAGCAACATTTTCTGCATTCATAACGCCTCGGAAATTCTGGGAGCACTTGAAACACGTCTGAACAAGTAAGCGGGTAGGCACACAATGGCCGCGCAGGAAGAAGGACGCGCATGACGTCGAGGAAGGAGGTAGAGGGGAGCATGCGCACAAGCGTATTCTGGTTGCCGATGCATGCGCCCCCAGTGTGCTGTGTCTCGTAACGTCATCTTACGATAATATGAATTAGGGGTTTAATGCCAGTTTTTAATTGCAAATATTTTGCAGAATATGAATGTTATCATTATGCAAACTGTTGATTATGGAAGTACATTTCATTATGAAAAAACTGATATACGAGTCAATACATTAGTGCATCGGTTTACAACTAAATTTTACACATTTCAGGTCTTCATATAACCATAAGCATTCATAATGTGATATGCGGTAAATACCAAATTTGAATTTCTAATATTTTGCACAATTTGCAAGTTATCCTTATGGATTCTGCTGATTATGATAGTACATTTCATTACTAAAAAACTGTTCTATGACTGAACGCTGAAGAGCATCGTTTTACATCTAAATTTTACAAATTTCATATCTTCGTATAACCATTAACATTCATATTGTGATATGCGGTAAATTCCAATTTTGAATTTCTAATATTTTGAACAATTTGCAAGTTATCCTTATGGATTCTGCTGATTATGATAGTACATCTCATTTGAAAAAGCTGTTCTACAATTGAATGTTTAAGAGCAACAATTCACAAATAAATTATACCCATTCCATATCTTCATATGAACATCAACATTCGTAATGTGATGTGGGCGTTTAATTATAATATTTACTTTCATGTATTGTGGTCAATTTGCATGTTGACATTGTGCGAATTGTTGAATATTGTAGTTGATTTTTTTAACGAGAAGCTGTTATACAACTCAATGCACATGAGCATTGATTTACAAGTAAATGTTATACAATTCGTATCTTCACATGGCCATCAATATACTACGTTCAGAACTGTGTTTGACTGTCCACCTTCAGTTTATGTCCACTAATAATCCAGAACTATAATTTTTGTGACTGGCTTTCTTGGAATCATTTCGATTCCAATTCGAGTTGTGGTCTACCCCTTTGTTGGTAGATGTTTCCCTAAACTGAAGTGTTGGCATCCAACTAACGTTAATACTGAAGATTGGCAGGAAATTAATTTGTGATCCACGCAAAACAGTAGCTAGAATCCGTCTACAGGAACATCTACATTCATAAATAGTTATTAGTAATATTCAATATAAATAAAATAAAAATTGTGACAAGATCTAATAAAGTCTGGTCTTACTTAGCAGGAATTATTCTCAACGATGCAGAGGTAAACAAGAAGGAAGTAATACAATCACCCTTGTCTTCTGCTATGTTTCGCATCTGAAACGCCATTAGCAAGAACTCGAACGGCTGTTGCTATGCTGCAATACTTTGTTGCCTTGCTTGCGACCGTCTGTCTGCACCTTCTTTCTGTCTGGAGGTCCAGACAAATCGCTGAATCAGCTGGTATGGCCAGACTGGTCGTAAATTATTTCTCGAGGGGAGAGAATCATGTAGCAACTTGCAGCCGAAATGCAAGCATTTACGTCTGGCACAAAACTGGAAGTCTGCAGTTGTATTATTTGAATAATACGTTGCTATGCTGGTAGGTTCTTGCATTGTTTGCGACCGTCTGCACCTTTTTTCTGTCTGCAGGTCGAGGCATATTGCTGGTACGTCTACAGACACTTTCTTTGCAGTTTTTTTGCGCGAGGGGGAGACGATCATGTGCCCCGTCCAAATGCAAAGTTGAAATAAACACAATACATAGAGGGGTTTCAATGGTTGGCTCAAGGATACGTCGACTCTCTCGTATTGCAGACATTCGTTTTATGCATTCGTTGTAAACGACGCAAAAGCTCCCAATTGGAAAAGGGTCCCAACACCTGCAAATATTTCTGCATGAGTACAAAGCTTAAAATTTATTTAATCATACCTTCCAATCCTTGAATCATTCTCAACTACGGAAATTTTCCATGGACATCTTCAACAATCCATCCAATTTGATATCAGTGCTATGACGTGCCATACGTTATTCATATAACGAAAGAACTGTATACTCCATATATTCCATGAAGCAAATATAGAAAATTCAAATTCCAATTTAGAGGGTATTTTCTATTTCAATTAAGAAAGGTTTGTTGAACTTACCAAATCTGTAGAAGATGAAATTCTATGTGATCCAAGCAGTACATTTCAGCTCAAGTCTGTTTCAATTTCCATTGTATTTCCATTCTTTCGCCGCAGTGTGTACTTCTAGTTGTTAGATATCCTTCTCTCAGTGTTGTTGCCTCGGCGTTGAAAAGCAAACTAAGAATTTAGTCAGGATTGCCTAGTCCTGGAACTGGTGTTGCTGGCAGTAAATTCGTAACACAATTGCATCGACGCCGACGATTTTAATCCGACGAAATAGAGAAGAGCCTGCAGTCCCAACAAAATGAAGTGCGATTGTTGCGCCTATCAAATAAGAGATAATTAGCAACATTCCAACTTAACACTGATGAAAAGAGAATTAGACAATGGTTTACTTACTTGGCAATAGATTGTCTCTGTTAAGTGTTACGTCTCAGACGTCCATGGATATAACTTCCCTGTTTAATTTGTGGCCACGTTGTTGCGTTGTTTGTTAGCTTCTCTGTAGTTTTCATGTCCGCATGTTGCTGATGCAGCTACACTGAGCCAGACCCTCATTTTCTGGTGAAGGTAGAGAATCATCAGAGTAGCTTTGCATCATCAGCATGTAGGGTTTGCAGTTATTATTTCGGAGATTCATGGAATGTGTTAAACATCCTTTACACCGCTTCGCTGTAATTGCTCCATCAAATCCAATTGGAACTCATAATGCAGTACAATGAAATTGCCTTCAAACCTACAATTAGTGCCATACTTATTTGTTCAGTAATATCATATATCCTTACATGATTCCTTCCAAAGTTCCTCTGCAGTGAAGGATTCCATGGATAAATATCAGACACAGCTTCAACAATCCTACCAATTTGATTTCATGCCTCTTTGTAGGTATACAATCACCTGAAACGAAAAGTAGTAAATCTAGTGCGAATAATGCCTACAATCATGTAGAATACTGAGCGATAATTCTTACCTTCAGCCACAAAGCATTTGGTAGCAATGCATGATCTTCTCTGGGGCAAAACCGCATAGGACTGCTTTAGAGATACACACATTAACACTGAGGTCTGGGCACATATAATGGGGTTGTAGTTAGCCATGATCACCTGATATATTAATATTAGCACAATTGTTGTTTTCACAAACGTAAAAGGATTACAAATTATTACCAGTAGCACAGCGAGTAACGGATAACTTTCGATTGTTGTCAGCCTTCCTTTTAGTACTAGTATGGACATCTGTTATTGGGAAGCAGATATAACATTATGAAGATCACATAAAATATCTGGATGTCTCTCCCTCAACGGATCATCGACCGAACTACAGCGCCAATCGTGATCTAAAAATGAACTATATAATGTTTATCATATTTAATATAGGAGTTTCCGAGCATCTTACTATTATGTATCGTTTTTAAACCTAAGTTATTGTCAATTTACCGGTTTAAATATCTGAAATACCTTCTGCACTGTTTCCACAATGATACGGCTAAATACTGGGCATAAGATGAACAACTTTCTGGCACAAAGTATCAAGAAAATATCAAGGAAAATGAACACAACACCAGACATTCAGGAATATCGACCAGTTTATAGCTTTCCATACATCAAACCATTGGCAATCATTAACAAACTGAAACTCTATCAGACGCTTGGTACAATGGTTGGTGTACCAGGCACATATGCTCTTTCAGTTATGGACTATTGTTCTAGTGAAATATTTGCTGGAGTCACTTCTCTTGGTAATGATATATCAAATGCCTATACAGAATACATCATTAATAAATTTCAGGTGTTACTGGCTGTGTTCTACTGCACACTCTAGGATATCTCATTTCAAATACTGTTGGAATTATATACCTACATAAGGATGGTGATAAAACCAAAGTTTCATATTTGGATACATGGGGTTCACGTTGTGACATTATAATACCACTGAAAGAAATAGTTCCTCTTACTGATCAACCCAGAAGTATCACAGATCCATTATACCTAAAGTTGTTACAATATTCTAATAATGATAAGTTTAAATTAAATGTAAGGTATGGTAGGGTATTGGATGCAAAGAAGTTTGAACAAATATTCAGTGGATCTCATTGAAACTGGTTTTAATGTATATCAGAATTGTATTTATATTGTAATAAAATTTAGTTCAATTTATTTTATATACTGACTTGTATCAATTTAATTTAACTCCATCTGTAATGAGCATAAGCCCTATTGGCTTCACATTGCTTATGTAAATCCTGTTTCTTTTTAACAACTTTGCCTGAATTGTTGGAAGCATCAATTAATTCAATAGCCAATCTATCCCAAAATCTTACAGTTGAATCCTTTTCAGTGCCAGCTTCAATGATCCAAGCCATTGAAAGAAATTGTGCCCTTTTATCTGTAATTGGCACTGGGACCTGATATTTCACTCCTCCTCTTTTAATTGGTGTGAGCTGCATAATTGGTTTGCAGTTCTCTACAGCCATATGGAATATGACCCTTGGATCCAATATAATCTTGGATTTATCCTCATCAGAGGCTTTGTGATATTTTTCTATTTGAATCCTCTTGACTTTTTGAAAGGTATTCTCTACCAATTTCCTTGCCAACCTTTTATCACCATTACGCATCAGGTAGTTTGTAAAGAGTGACACATGTTTATCATGGAATGCAGAGCATGTTTGGTCAACTAATGCTGCCCTTGTGGGCACATGGGCCATTTTGCTTGCTTCACCACTCTTAAAAAGCTCATCGATCTCATCCTTCTTGAAGATGGGTTTGACAAAATATGATGGGTATTGGGACATTCCATGTTGCTGGTAGACGACACTGAACAAGAAGATGAATTAGACAATTGTTGGATGGGTTTATTGTTACTTACTTGGGCGTATTTCTATAAAATAAAGCTTTTGGAACATTTTTCAGCAATGCCATTTTGTAGGTTATTACCTTGATACAGGGTCGTCGGGAAGTACCGATGAAATTCGTTCTAAACTTTTCTAACTTTCCGTTGGAAATATTTGAATGAAATTTCTAATTATATTTGAATTTGGATCAAAAGAAGTACTATAATCGTTAATAATTGGGAGAGGAGGATGAAACATTTTCAAAATTACAAGCATATTACAAGCATATTAGGGAAGCAAGCACATATTGAAATAAATGAATTTAGCACGTTATGCAAAACGTCCAAACTATGATCAAAATAGGATCAAAGATACCATTGGGTAAACCGCATAGAATTCCCATGGCAATTCATTGAACGTTGTTGATTGTCAGCATTCTGTGGTCATTATTCGTTGGAGTCCACAATCTACCAACGAAAATGCTTCATCACTTCTTCGCAATGCCCCGGCGCCAATTGACGAACCTCTCCATCAAGCGTGCCATCGCCAGCACGCCGCACGCGGCGGCGGCAGCCAAGGCGAAGGCCAAGCCCGACAAGTATAAGCCCTATTCGCCGTTCCAGGACACCGAGACGCGCTCCGAATGGGTGATGGCGCGCCTCGATGATTTGCTGAACTGGGGCCGCAAGTGCTCGCTGTGGCCAATGACCTTCGGGCTGGCCTGCTGCGCCGTGGAGATGATGCACATCGCCGCGCCACGCTACGACATGGACCGCTACGGCGTAGTCTTCCGCGCGTCGCCGCGCCAGACGGACGTCATCATCATCGCCGGCACGGTCACCAACAAGATGGCCCCAGCCGTGCGCAAGGTCTACGACAGCATGCCGGAGCCCCGGTGGATCATCGCGATGGGCTCGTGCGCCATAGGCGGCGGCTACTATCACTACTCCTACTCGGTGCTCAGGTATTCCATACAATATTACGCAACGCTCGAGTGCGAGGTCGCCGTAATTTCCGTCATTTCGTTGCACGCTTGGACCATAGAGGTGTCGATCGTATCCTACCGGTCGACATCTACGTGCCGGGTTGTCCTCCGACTGCGGAAGCATTGATGTACGGCATCCTCCAGCTGCAGAAGAAAGTCAAGCGCATGAATACGATTCAGCAGTGGTACCGCAAATAAGCGAGTCTGCCCCCTTGAATAATTGTTAAATGTAATTACTGACTGGTGACTTATTAAAGTATGTTTTCATCACTTGAACCCATCACTTGCCTTCATTCTCTCATCATTACCATACAAACAATGCACAGAATTATCTTAATAATACAGGCATGTTTACTGCTTGGAGTGTATGTTTATTAGAATACACCTATAAATAAAGACGTTAATAAAGAAATCAACTGTTCCATATGATGTACATGAATGATGCTGCTAGTACTGCTAGCGTGTACTGGTATCTCGAGGCCGATAAACTATTCCACGACTTTTCATTTCACGTACGATTCCCGCCGGTAGACGCCCCGACACGGATATTGCATACATTCCCTTGCAAAATCGATCTGCAATAACAATGTTTAGAATAAAGACATCAAATGCAAATGTCACACTCACTTATTCGCTGCCACTTGCAAACCCAGCTATCTTCAGGGCTCATCACAGATATCATTCTGCAACATATTGTTTAGTAATGTGTATTTACACAACAAAAGCTACTTACCCATCAAAGTTGGAACTCGTGCAATCGTAGACATTATCCCGATTGTTCTTCATACGCAAGAAATCATCGCAATTATCGCAGCCATCATATTCAAACGAGTCGAAAGTCTGTAATGGAGGTTATATTAGGTTTTTAGTTTCTAGCTGCTGATTTATATACACACCTTAATAAGTGAACAGACGAGGCAAGCACGGAGTCCTCGCAGATCCTTTGGAATAGTTTCCAGCGTCATGGTGCACAGAAAAGTCTTAAATTTTCACTCAAAAATGTACTAATGCAAATGCAAACAGAGAAACTCTCATCAATAACAGCAGGGGCTTACATCTCCATGTTATAGCTTGATGTACATACTTACGAAGAAAGACACTGGGGGCAGCACCTGACGGCTAGAAAATGCTGCTTAAAAAATACAAGTTGAAAAACTTTCTTTATTAATAATACAATAATTACAACTCGTTTATAAAATACATGTCAGTAAACAAAACAACATTGACGAATAAAAACGTTTCGTTCAGACTAGAAAATGATTCTGCAATTTACGCACATCATTGCCGAGCCTTAATTCATTTCGTCTTGCATAATGCGCCTTTACTTATGGAACAAATTCGTTGTTTTCGATAACAATGCAGATGCAACATCGGCACCTTCCTGCGATTTATGCTCCGCTTCCTTTGCAGCCTGCTGGCGTGCGTTTTCCAGGAAATTTCCAGCACTCTGTGCTGACTGCTGGAAGAATCCCTTGACGTTGTCTTCAGCACGTCGCAGAGATCCCACTGCAGCATCCGCTCCTTGTCGCATTTTGTTATCAATCTCTTCGCCCTTGCTTGCCAATGCATGCTTCTTTTCGTCGACAAACTGCGCAACATTTCCAGCGCCCTTGTATAAATCTTCAGCTAAGGCGCGAGACCGATCTTCAACGGCTTTACTGGCATTTCCTAGAGCTTCTGAAGCCGCTGCTTGCTTGCTTTGTAATTCGGCGGCAGCGGCATTCTTCTTTGAGTCCAATGATTTCGCTGCATCCGAGAATGCGTCCTCAGTTTTGGCCGCAAAACCTTGCACTCCTGAAGCTAGCGCGTTCTTCTTATCCTGGGCGAACTGGGCCACATTAGAAGCAGTCTGTTGGAGGGCATCACCAGCTTGTTGCTGCTTCTTCTCGGCAGCCTTGCTGGCATTGGATGCAAGCGTTTGGACGCCTTCTACAGCGGCTTTTCCCTTATCTTCAATGCTGTGGCCAATTGCAGATGCCTTATCAGCGGCTGCATTGGCTGCTGTCTGGAGAGCTTCACCAGCTTGTTTGCGTTTTTCCTCGGCAATCTTTCCCGCATCGCTGAGCCCCTTCGCAATTGCATCTTTCTTTTCTTGTGCGAATTGGGCGGCATTGTCTTTGGTGTTGGTGGTAAATTCAGCTAGATTAGCGCCTGCAGTTTCGAGGCCTTTGGCAGCTGCTTGGCGTTTCTCTTCCGCAGCTTTTGCAGCGTCTGAAAGACCAGCAGCAAGGGCATCTTTCTTTTCTTGTGCAAATTGCGAGGTGTGTTTGGCTGCATTGCTGATGTTATCAGCCAACACATCCTTGGCGTTGGATGCTGCACCAGCAACATCGGTGGCTACTTTCTGGATACCTTGAGCGGCTTCTTGGCTTTTTGCCTCAGCAGCCTTGCTTGCATCAGAGAGTCCGGCTGCTACGGAGTCCTTTTTCTCTTTGGCAAATTCAGCCACATTGGCTGCGGTATCTTGAAGTCCTTTGGCCGCTTCTTGGCGTTTTTCCTCAGTCGATTTGGCAATGCTTGAAATTCCTGAAGCTAGAGAATCCTTTGCTCCAACGGCAAACTGCGAAACATGACTGGCTGCACTCGAAATATTATCAGCCGCTGATTGTTTAACATTAGAAGCAACATCAGAAACATTAGCTGCCATACTTTGAATGCCTTTCGCAGCATCTTGGCGCTTTTCCTCAGTTGATTTGGCAATATTTGAAATGCCAGTTGCAACCAAATCTTTTGCTCCAACGACAAACTGCGAGACATTGCTGGCTGCAGTTGAAATGTTATCAGCTGCAGATTGTTTAGCATTGGAAGCAGCTTCAGATACATTAGCAGCCGCAGTTTGGATTCCTTTGGCGGCTTCTTGGCGTTTTTCTTCGGCTGATTTAGCTACACTAGATAATCCAGATGCCAGGGCATCCTTCTTATCTTGGGCGAAATGGGAAACATTACTAGCAGCAGTTGAAACATTATCAGCTACTGATTGCTTTACATTTCCTGCAGTTTCTGATACATTTGCGGCAACGTTCTGAATACCTTTAGCTGCTTCTTGGCGCTTTTCCTCCGCTGATTTTGCAATACTTGAAAGTCCAGTTGCAAGAGCATCTTTCTTATCATGTGCAAACTGCGAAACGTTGCTTGCAGCCGTTGAAACATTGTCCGTTACTGACTGCTTAATATTTCCAGCAGTTTCAGAAACATTGGCTGCAACATTTTGGATACCTTTGGCTGCTTCCTGGCGTTTTTCCTCTGTAGATTTAGCAACATTTGAAAATGCGGAAGCTACCGAATCTTTCGTTCCTTGGGCAACGTGAGCTACTTGGCTAGCAGCAGAAGAAATGTTATCAGCTGCAGACTGTTTAGCATTCGCTGCAGCTTCAGAAACATTAGCTGCTACATTTTGGATTCCTTTAGCAGCATCTTGGCGTTTTTCCTCTGCTGATTTTGCGATATTAGATAATCCTGAGGCTAGAGAATCCTTCTTGTCTTCTGCGAATTGTGATACCTGACTAGCTGCAGACGAAATGTTATCAGCTGCTGATTGTTTTATATTTCCCGCAGTTTCGGATACATTTGCCGCTGCATTTTGCAAACTCTTTGCAGCTTCTTGTCGTTTTTCTTCGACGGATTTGGCAGCATCTTGTAATCCTTGAGATGCAGCTTGCTTCTTTTCTTCAGCAGCCTTTCCAATATCAGAGAGTTTATCGCCTGCAAAAGTCATAGTATTTGAAATTCCTGCAGAAAGTGCCGATTTTGTATCTTTTGCACCTTGTGCAATATTTTGCGCAAATTCCTTGGTCTTTTCTTCGGTAGCTTTCGTCGTATCTGAAAGCTTTCCAGCAATCGTGGATGTCGTTTCTCTTACACCAGATGCAAGAGCGTCTCTTTTATCACCGACAAATTGGGCAACATTCTCAGCAGCCTTGCCTAAATTCTCACCAGCTTCATGTCGTTTTGCATCAACGCTTTTTGCAACGTCTGATAGTCCTCGTGCAGCATCATCTTTCTTTTCCTGTGCAAAAGTTGCAATGTTACCAGCAGCAGTATTAATGTTGCTAGCAAACGCATCTTTAGCATGGGAAGCGGCTTCAGCAGCAGATGCCGCAGCGTTTTGCACTCCCTTTTGTGCCTCTTGTCGCTTATCATCTGCTTGTTTTCCAATCGCTGATAGTTTTTCATCGGCAGCGCTGAAGGCGCTAGAGAATCCGGAAGCTGCAGCTTCCTTCTTTCCTTGAACAAACCCAGAGACATTTTCGGCTGCATCGTGGATACCTTTCGCAGCTTCCTTCTGACGCTCTTCAGCTGCTTTGCCAAAATCAGAGAGTTTGCTCGAGATATTCTGAGATGTGTGGTGTAAGCCTTCGGCGATGGCGTCCTTCTTTTCGGCTGCTGCCTGGGCCACATTTTCTGCGATCTGTTCGGATTTGGCTTTGGTTGTCGAGGCGGTTCCAGCGATTTTCTCATTTAGATTTGCAGCGCCTGAAGCTAGAGCACTCCTGGCATCTTGAGCATTTCTACTAGCATTGTCGGCAAAACCATGCAACTTTTCATCTGCACTTTTCCCAAAATTTGATAATCCTTCAGCAATTTCATGGCGTTTTTGTTCAACTGCTTGACCAGCAGCTTTGCGACTTTCATCAATATTCTTCGCAACGTTCGAGGCCTTCTCCTCAGCGGATCGACCAAATTCTCCAAGTTTACCGGAAACATCGTGGGCCGCCTGCTTGGAAGCATCGACCAATTCATCCTTCTTGTGCCCCAGGTATTTCCCGGTGTCACTGGCACCTTTTGCTATGGCATCTCCAGCGGATGCAACTCCAGCTTTGGTTTCGGCAGCAGCCTTGCCAGCAAAGTCGTGCACATTCTTAGCACCAGCCTCGATTTTGTGTCCAACATCGGCCGCCGTATCCGCGGCCTTCTTTCCAATCTGCTGGACGCCTTCAACAGCGGCGTCCTTCTTCGTCTCTGCATATTTGCGCGCATCACCAGCGAGCTTGCCGGCTTGCTCGACGGCTTCCCTAGCGGTATAGTCAACATTTTGGCCAAAAGCTTTCACACCAGCAGCCGCTTCATCTCGTTTACCCTCCAGCGCTTTCCCGGCATCCTGGAGGCCCTCCTCCACGTACCACGCAGTGCGGCTCACCGCGTCCCCAGCTTGCTTCGCCTTGCTATCAATGGCACTCGCAGTCTTCGACAAGCCATCATCCACCGTCTGCTTCACGCTATCAGCGGCTTGATGTGTAAGCTTCTCCGCCTCCTTGAGCTCGTCCTGTACGGACTTGGCGACATGCTTCGCTTCCTTATCTGAAATAACCGCCATGAATGTCGTGATCCTCACACCAGAGCAGATGTACTCACCCGCACTTGAAGCGAACTGGTCGACGTCGTCGTGGACGGCCTGCACCTGGTGCTCGACGTGCTCGTCGGCGTCGTTCCGCCGGCGCGAGAAGGCCGAGCCGATCTTGCAGCCGAGCGACTTCAGCGAGGCTGTAAAGCAGCAGAGCATGATTATCAATGATCATCAACGGGTCGGGGGCGAGCGCGAGGTGTCATCGCCGCGCGTCGGAGACGGCGGCCACATTCTAGATGGTTTCGCGCTGCCAAAAATCGATTCCGGCGCGTTATTAATAAACGTTTTGTGTCGTGCGGATAAATTTAGCGCCGGCCGGCGAAGTGCGCGCTCATTACGCATCGGCGGATCGACATCATCGACATAGAGCACAGCCGCCGTCCATCCGCATCCTCGGAGGCGCTGGACGGCGGCGATCGCTCATCGCATGCACGCGATCATAATTTGCGATTCCGGCGAGATTTGTTTACGGCTCGCGCGCGCGCGCACGTTAAAAATAAACAATTTTCTATAAACTATGAGATCATTGGCGATGAAAGCGCGGCGCGCAAGGTCAATCTCGCGGCGTCGTCATCGTTGAATCACACGGCGCAATTTGCGCGCATACCTCCGCAGCCTTGGCGCGGCTGACATCAGCCAGCAGCAAAGAGAGAATTCAGCCTACGATGCCGCCTCGCGAATGCATGCTTGAAGCGAATTAATCACACCGCGGCGGCGGCGGCGGCAAAGTGCAGGAAGCAGTAATTGCACGCTAAACGAATCCATTTACATAAATCTTCATCGCGCGCGCGCCCGATCCGCAAATAGAGCAGCGCACGAATATGCCGCCCCGAATGCAACTGGTTGCCACGCGCATTGTGCAAGCCCCTTGGCGACGATGCGACTCAGTTTGGCAAAGCGCGAAGTGGACCACCGGGCGGAAACATGAAACGCGCAAAACAAAAAAACCGCCGCTGCATAGAAACCATGTAGAATCACACAGAAATTGAGCGAATTATCTCATCAACAGCATGGAATCATTGTCTAAAACTGGCCGGTTACTCATGCATGACAGCTTTGGTGGCAGCGACTAACATGGTCTATATGAGCGCCGGCGAAAAAAATTCATCAAAAATTCCGAGAGCGCAGCGTTCCGCTCGCCGGCCAAATTCGCGCGCGCGCTGCAACGCAATTTCCGTTCGGCGCGGCGCGTCCTGCATCGCCGCCCCAGCAAATAGAACGCATCGTCGACGTCGACGTCCACGTTGGACGCATCCACGTCCAGGTGCCCGTGGGACGCATCCTCGAGGCTTCTCAGCCTTAGGCGTTGGTCAGAGTACTCACCGGTAAATGCGGAAAACATCCTCAATGTCCGATGGCGGCACTGCGCTGCTCCAGGAAAACCGGCGTCGTCGTCGTCGTCGTCGTGGTCTCTCGCGGGTCCTGCAGGTCACGGCGAATGCGCTGATGCGGTGTTAGATGGTGTGCAGCGAGCGTGTGCTTCTCTTGCGCGGTGCGAACTGCGACTAAAAATAATTTCGAACTTATAATTGATAGATGCGCGCTCGCGGCGTGCGCGACGAAGAGCACGCTTTGGCGGTACCTGCCTTGTGTCGGGATAGGTTCGCTTCGTTGCTCCCGATGCCGGGGTCCCATACGCGGACACACGTCGGCGCGGATCCCCACATTCGCCGCCGAACTGACCTTTGATGAAAGCTATGCGCGCATGCCTTCACAAGCATCGCAGACTTCATTCGGAAACGGTGATCGCAACTTAAGAGCCACCGCAGACATGCGAGTATTTATGCTCAAAAAAGTCTCCGATTCACAAAAAAATTTAATGGACTCCCAGCTCCACTCAAACAATAGTTGTACCCATTTCAAGTGTTGCAGCTCCTCTGAAATAGAAGTAATTTTAGCTCATTGCGACTTAAGTACATTAATCAGACATACTTGTGTTGGAATCTTATGGTAACCAATAAACTCCGGTTTCTTCAGATAGTAACAGGGCTTCTTCTTAGATGGTAATACATAATCTGAAAATTTCAGGATATTAAAAATTGCAAGTATTTAAGAGATGTAACTCACAGGGAAGCATCATCATGGAAATTTGTCCATATCTTGTCCAATAAATTGAAATAAAAAGGCTTTTTCTGGACGAGTCAAGGGCATTCAACATTTTTGATGGCACCATCATGGGAACCATCACCATGGAGGTTTCTTCATTTCCTGGCCTGTTCAAAAAACTTCATCATAGTTTATGACGTCATCTGGTCCCATGATACCATCACCACTCTAATCAACCTGTAATCGGGATCTGATTGCTCGGGGACAATCATTGGACGGTTTCGAGTGAAGAAACACCAACAAGCAAGATTGATTTGCTAAAGAGTAATCTCATTACATCTTTATTTACCAATATCAGAGATGTTAAGTGTTAAAATTACGTCTCTATTATAATGCATGGAACAGATCGGTATATATTGCTACATAACAATCGAGTAGGTTGGGTGGTTGGTGGCGGTAATCGGCCGCACTAAGCGGCACTTAACGTAATCAATGAACAGAAGCCCGTTTCGGTTTGGCGGCAATTAATAATATCTCTCGCTGCGTGGAGCAACTCATACGTCTTTGGAATCGGGAGCATGTCGTGCACAAACCCAGCGCTAATGAACCCCTGACTGAATACAAAACTAATTGTCGGTAAGGCGAGCTCGGGGCGGCGACGCGGGCCCGCCCGGGGCTGGCCGGACGGGCGCGTGCCCCCAACACCCCGCGTCGCAGAAGGCTCGCCGAGCAGCGCTAACCCCAGCTCCGGGTAACGAACACCACAGCCAACAACCAAAAGTTCGCCCAAAACGCTATTACGGCCCGAGGGCGCGCGCGAATTCCGTGCGCGCGCGCGCGCCAAGTGCCACCTAACAAAAAACGAGCGCCCTTTTGCTCCATCACTTATACGTACATAATTATCATCGATATCAATCCCATTCTTTTTGTTAAATATACGTCTTTAATCAATTAACAATGTGATAAATTTAAATGGAAGCCATTCAATGTTCACTATACATGATTTCTCTTGGTTTCTGTGCGTGCGCGTAACGTGTTTCTTGCATTTTGTTCGCTTCGTTTTATCCTTTGTTTTTGGTTTAGTTTAGTTTTTTTTTTTTTTGGTTTGCTTGCAAAGAGATGCGTTGTGCCAACGAATGCGCACACCGACCGAAAATCGTACTGCATCGTCGCAGAGACCACACGAAATCGTTTTTTGATCATCGTTCGCGGTTGATCAGCGCCGTTCAACCCGCAGTGCTGCACCAGAGAGCTGCATTCGGAGGCAATTCAATTCGTTTAAAACTATCGTACAATCTAGAATAAATATATATTTATATATCACCCAATTTACGTTTCTCACCATCGTTTTTTTTTTGTTTGTTTGTTTGTTTGCTTGCTTGCTTGTTGCGCGACACCCCCGTTTGTGGAACGCGTTCGACGGCGTCGTGTGCGATCATCGCTGCCCCGCGGATTGTGCCGTTTTTTGGTGTCCCGGAAAAGGGGGCGCGTGGGCGAGAGGGCGCGGGGGCGGCCGCCTCCTCTCGCTCTGGATAGCGCGCGTAAGAGACCTGGAGGAGGAAAGCGGGAGAGATCGCGTGCACGTTTTGTTTTTTTTTACTCATTTAAGCTGCCTACCCCTAGCCTACTAAGTACAGTCGACTAAATGCGTGTGTATATTTCCTAGGAATGCAGAGAGTATTTTTTTTTTTGGTAACTTGATCGCTGTACGGCTGCTATCGTGGATTATTCGTATTTATTATGACGGCTCTCTTACGCTAGTTATTTGTTTGTAGGTTTGCCGACCTTGCGCTTATCAAATAGCAATAATAGCCCTAGATGCTATCTTACGACTATAGTCTAAATAGGATTTTTGCATTTTTTTTGTGTGTGAAAGGGGCTGGGCGTTGACATTTAAGGAGAGCTGGAGGTCTTCTACATAGTGCGTCGTGCATTCCCGAGTGCGCCGCCTCCGATTTCGGTTCATTTTCCGCTTTTCCTGCTTCCTAACCACCGCATTTCGTCTTTCAACACGCATACGCTTCCGCTTATATTCGCTTTACATTCGTAACAGTCTCTATTTAAGAAAATACATTTATTATTTATCTTCTTTTATGTATATATATATATATATATTGTATATATAATATATCTTTATATTTTCATTTTATAGTATTATTTTAAGTTTTAAGGTACAAGGTAATCATCACCTTCATCCGCGTCTGCTTCGTCGTCATCGTTTTCGCCCTCAACCACCGCAGCAGTCAATCTCTTGATTAGCTGCCGATTTAAGTCTACTTGAACGCATCGAAATCAATTCATTCCGCGAATTTGGAGAGAACGCAAATTTGCACGCATATTGTAGGACTCTTGTGGTGCGCACGTCCTGCTTTCTGTTCGTCTCGTTGCAATCGAACGCGAAGTGCACGTAAGTAAGGATCGGCTCTGGCGAAGAAAGGATGCGCACGCGGCTCGCTGAACGAATACGGGGAAGTCCCGGGGGGTGTAGGTGTGTGTGTATGTGTGACTCTATGGGGGTAGGCTAGAAACGAGCGAACAATTCCTCATTCAAAAGTGACATCATCACACACGGACACGTCGTCCCCGATCGCCATCAGAGTCCTCTCGGCTGTGCTTCCGGCACGCTACTCAGCGCGAAACGATCGAGCCCCGAGGAGGAAACGTGCAGCGGTCCGCGCATTGGAAGGAATATGGCGTCAAAGTTTGCAGCATCTTCGCGCCGTTTATATCAGTTGATGCTCTTTCACAAAATGTAAAATAGTATCTTGTGCATTTTGTTGCCTCTAGTCGTTAAGTATAATATAATTACGCATGTATATATGCCTCTAGATAGTACGATTATATATATATCCATTTGTTTATATGTATATTGTATATATACGGTTTCTTTGGTTAATGGTTCAAATAGACCACGATTTAAAATGCAATTTGTAAACGTTAATTTATAAGGTATAATACTTGCAAATTTATTAAACGTTTTTACGTTCGAACGTCTCAACGGTTTTTTGGGGGGGCGGGGGTGGTGTTGGTGGTGATGGGGCATTCTCTTATCTTATCTCTACGTAATCGGTGAGCAAATTGTCCAATGTATCAATCACGTCATCGTTATCATCATCATCTTTTTGGTATTTGGTTTATGGTAATCGTCTTCTTCGAGGAGAAGAAGAAGATGAAGAAGCACCTGCCCCCATTTTGTTCTGCGGCTACCAGCTAGCTCTTAAGTATTTAGTTTAGACTTTAGAGTATATCATATAATAGAGAGCAATGTAAACGAATAGATAACACGTCTGTTGCTTTTGCTGTGTTGGCGCGTTCGTGTGTTGTTTGCGTTCGGGCCGAGCACAAAAATATCGACATTTCCTTATTACATCTGACTTACGAACTAGAGATGCCCTTATTTGATTATGCAATGCGTTTGACGAGTCTTCGTGCGTGGGCGGCCGGCCGACAGATTGCAATAATCTCTCTTTCGCCGCGCACACATCATACACATACACACTTACATTGTACGTACGAAAATTGATAACAAATATATAGTTGAAATTCGACCCTCGAATCAAAGTACCTAACTAATAATACTGATCTTTGTTCGTATATAATTGATGGCGGTGTGTGCGCGCACGTCTACCTCGCCGGCTGTGCCTGCCTGCTGCACGTGCTGGAGGCGGCTGCGAAGGCGCCGACGATGGCGTCCACGAGTCGGGTCGCATCAGCGGCGATCCTTTCGAAAACAGGCGGTTATCGTTTCTTGGGACGTGCGCAACTGGCGAAAACAATGTCGGATGCATCATGAGTGGCATGCGCTAGCTCTACGATATCGGGCCCCAGGTGCACACCATTGAGCTGTTTGTATGCGCGCGGCGGCACGCGCCTGCAGTCATAGCATGCACGATACGCGCTCGCCGCCCCCAATTCGTGCGTGCCCCGCGTGCCGCGTCCGTCTACAACTAGGCTCAACTAGGCTTAAGTGCGCTCGGCGCGATTGTCGTCGCGAGGAGCGATGGAAGAGATAGAGGTGCGCAGCGCAGCACTGTTCTGCTCGGCGGCTGCACGCTCCGCCCGTCGGCGGCGACGACGGCGGCAGAGGGATGCGCTCTACACAGCCCGACAACAGCGGCAGACAGGCAGGCAGACAGACAACAGAGAGATAGATGGAATGTGAAAAGAGTCGCTCACACACACCCATTCGCACACTTGCAGAGCGCGTTAGAGGTCAGAGCGGCTGCAAGTGGCTGCACTCTAATCAATTAATTCATATGTAATAATGAGAGCTATGTACAAATTGAGAGTGGTCGCAACGCAATCAATGAGTATGCGAAACGGTAACAATAACAAACTCGCTAGTGATGAGATTACATACATAGTATAGAGAGAGACAGCCAAAAAACACAGCTAGGTCGCGTGCGGGCGAGGGTGCGCTCGTCCCGCACGCCGACACGGTCGGGCCGGGCGGGGGGCGGGTTGAGGTGGTGGAGGAGTGATGATGGCATGGCGGCGACGGCGGCGGCGGCGGCTGGTGGCGTGGGCCGTGCGCGTGAAGTAGATGGCTGACGTGGGGACGTCGTCGTCGGCCGCCGTGCCAGCTACGGCACATCTAGCACTACGTGCGGGCGCCGCGCCGCCGGCGATGCCGCCCGTCCGGCGGCGAGGGGCGCAGCAGCCGGCGGGGGCGCGGGCGGCGCGCCGCCGACGGCCGCGATGGGCGCGAGCGATGCAATCATTTCTTGGCCAGGTAGTCCGCACAGTTGTGGTAGTAGCGGATGTTGCCGTTAAACTTGTACTCGAACGTGTTGCCCTTACAATAGTAGCACATACCGTACGGCGGGTGGTCCTTGACCTCCTCCTTGAAGTGCATCTTCAGCGAGAGGTTCGTCGGCGCGATGTAGATCTTGCACGTCGAGCAGAAGTAGTGGTGCTCGGACTCGTACTTCTTCATCTCCTCCTCGTCCTCGGGCTTCATCAGGAAGCGCGGGTGGACGGCGTCCGCCTCCGTGCGCGACTTCTTCGGCTTGCTCTTCTTCTTCTTGTCCATCGAGTTGCCACCGCAGAGGCAATCAATCTTGGCGGCTGGCTGGTGCACGCGCTTGCTGTGTGCGGCCGGGCACGGGCACGCCGTGCCAGCGCTGGCGGCGGCGGCGGCGGGCGCGCCGAAGGAGCTGGTGGCGGTGGCGGCGGCTGCGGCTGCTGCGGCCGGGCTGGTGGCGGCGCTGAGGCGGGGCGCCGTCGCTGCGGCTGCGGCTGCTGGCGACGAGGAGGAGGACGGCAGCGGCGGCAGCGGCAGCGCGCTCTGCTCAGCTAGGCGGCGCGCCGCCCGTGCGTTTCCCACGACGACCGTGGGCGAGTTGAGCGCGAGCGGAGGCCACTCGGCGGATGCAATCTTGGCGTTTGGCGATGCACTGCGTGGCCACACACGACACACGCGGCGAGTGCTGCTGCAGCCGCGAACGCTCGACGGGGCTGGCGGGCGGCGGCGGCGTCGTCGTCGACGGCGACGCTGGCGATGCTGTCGTCCGGGTCCGGGGCCGGGGCCGTCTTGTCCGTTTGCAGCGCACGGTCGGGCCGTCGTGTCGCTGGGCGCCAGCTGTACACCGCGTACGTGCTGCGCTCACGTCGCTTTTTAGGTTAATGATTGGAAAACAGTAGACGCTCGTGATTATGTAAGTGCGACAAGCCATCTAGCGGCACCTTGGCACAACCAGCCGCTTTTTGCGCACCGACGCAGCAGCCAGCAGCGGGCCGCGCTCTCGCAGCCGCGCTATGGAGTATGATGTGGCCTGATGGGGGCCGAGGCGCTGACGCTCGACATCATGCGTGCCGCTCCCGCGCTCGCCGCTCTCTTTCGCTCTCGCGGTCTCCACCCCCGGGTGCAGCCCCCGCGCGCCGCGGACAGTCGGGGCTGCTCGTCTCGCCGCCGCAGCCAGGCTCCACGTCGAGCAATCAAGGGAGGCGGCCGTCGTCGAGCGCATTTCCCACGCTCGCATGAATTATGCGCCGCCGCCGCCGCATTCGCTCGCAGCGCCAAACTCCCTGCAGTTTCACCGAACTTGCGTCTAAAAATATACACGATAATCAAGTTCGTTTGCATTGATTTGCATGCGTGATGGGCTGCAATGCAATTACCCCAGCGAGCGTGTTTCGGCGCCACTTCAGCCCATGCTCATGCGATGCATTTCAGTCCTACATCGTCGACGTCGTTGGAAGCGGCCGCAATAATAGCGCTTCGAATTTGCCGTCGCATTGCCCGCAATCAGCGAAAATGAGCAGCCGAACCGGAAGCAATTACAACTTTCTAATTGGAGGAGCGCAGCGCGCACGAAAGCCGTTAACGCGCTCCTCAGCGCGCGCTTTCGATTTCAGCCGCTCGATTCGCTGCATTTCCCGTCCGCGCTGCCGTTTCCCGTTACGCTCATTGCCGCATTATTTATGGCTTCTTTGTTCAGCCGGCCCCGGTTTTGCAGTTTACATCGATGGCCTTGCACGGCTGCGTCCTTTTGCCCCGTTCTATATCTGGAATGCGATTTTCATAATTTATTATTATACACAAATCAAGCGCATGCGTTCGATTTTCCGATTTTTGGGCGTTGTATACACAGCGCTGACCACAATGTTCACTTGCCTTCCTTTTCGCCTCTCCCGCTCCGCTCACGGTCGTCCTGCCTGTTATCCTTGCCCCTGTCCTGCTTGGGTCGCAAGGAGCGCGCCAGCCCCAACCTTCAACATCCAGGCCAACTGTGCCAGGACGGCCGGGACCTTGATGCCGTAACTTGGTTCAAGGTCACCGTCGACAGCGGCACCAGCAGCAGCAGCAAACTCGATTTGTTTTCGTTTCTCCCATGCGCTTGATCGATCTACGAAGCCACGTGTTTTCTTGATTCGTTTTCGAGCCCATCGGTTTTAGGTTAGGTTCACATGAAGCCTACAAAATATATATGTATACAATTATTTATTGTACCTTGTTGTTCTTATTGATTGACTATAACTAATTAATTACGAAATCTGCAATGGAACCAGCAACTGAGACTGCAACTATCACTGATTCACCACAACAAACACCAGAATTGAAAAATGTTGACATTGTTGATGAACCCTCAAAGGACGCCATGGAAACAACAACGCCGGAAACAATTGCCCCTAAAGATCCGTTTTCCTATTTGGAGCGGGACGAATTTAGCGCGGAAAAATTCAAAATTGAAGTGAAAAATTTACCCAAATATTATAGTGTCACAGTATGTGAGACAAACACTGATTATATCTTAAACACTAATAATAATGCTTGTTTTAGGAGCTGAGAAAACTCATTAACAATAATTTGAAATTAAATTGCTCCAAGATAAAACAGCCTTTTCGAAATGCACGTTATGTTTTCGTTTGCTTTCACAATGATGAGGAGAGAGATACTGCAATTGAAACAATTAAAAATACCAAATGGAAAGGGGTCAGCCTAAGTGCAATGGTAAATTTAACATGATTCTTTTGATTTAAAATTACCACAAACATTATGTAACAGAAAGCAAAGCCAACTGCTGACCCATTACTAAGAAAGCGAAAGGAGGAAAGTAACAACACCAATAATAAGAAGCCTCGAATAGATATTCCCATTGATCAGCAGCTGAGGGACCAGACAACACCATTGTGGAATATTCCCTACGAAAAGCAACTAGAAACCAAACATGATAGCATCAAAGGCATATTAAGAGGCCTGACAAGTAAGCTAGAAAAGAATCATGTAATTAAAGACTGGCTGAAACAACAAAAGGAAAAATTTGATGGATTGCCATGTGAATTGCTCGATGTCCGCGCTGCAGATGTGATTGAAGGGTGAGTTGTTGCATATTTTTAAGAATGTTTCAACAATACATTGTCTACAGGTATAGAAACAAATGTGAATTCACAATTGGTCTGCGTCCTGATACTGGAGAACCGACAGTTGGTTTCCGCGTAGGTAGCTATGCAGCTGGTAGCGTGGGCGTCGGCCCCGTCGACGACGTGCTCCACGTACCAGCCGCCATGAAGAAGGTGGCCAAAATATTTGAGAAATTCGTTCGATCATCATCGCTGAGCATTTTCAACCCTGTGGAGCAAGCAGGGCACTTTAAGCAACTCCTAGTGCGCACTACAACCGCAAACGAGCAGTTGATGCTCGTCGTTGGCGTATCACCGAATGGCCTTAGCGAGGAGCAGGTGGAAACGTTGAAGAAGGACCTGGTGATCTTCTTCTCCGAAGGTGAAGGTAAAGAGGCAGGCGTTACATCATTGTATTACCAGCCCATAGTCAAAAAGTAAGCTTACATTGGTGTCTTAGAATTAGCCCTAACGCTTCTTGACCTGGTGCTTTTCTAGAAAGTCAAATAATGACGACTGCTGCAAGCCAGTGCATCTGCACGGCGATACGCACATCCACGAGACGCTACTCGGACTCCAATTCCGCATCTCCCCGGAGGCGTTCTTCCAGGTCAACACGAAATGCGCCGAGGTGCTTTATTCGACTGCCATGGAGTTGGCGGACATCAAGCCGACGAGCACGGTGGTCGACGTCTGCTGCGGCACGGGCTCCATCGGGCTGTGCTGCGCGAGCAAATGCGACCAGCTGCTCGGCCTGGAGATCGTGCCGCAAGCCATCGCCGACGCCAAAGTCAACGCCGAGCTGAACTCCATCACGAACGCGGAGTTCTTTTGCGGCAAGGCCGAGGAGATCCTATACTCGGTGGTGATGCGGGCACGCAACGCCGACGTTATCGCCATCATAGACCCGCCACGTGCGGGCCTGCGTAAGTAATTCCGCACGCGTCCCCCAAAAACGGGGACGCAAATTTGCATTTGAACGAATCTCGCCGTAAATAAACTTAAAAATGTCAACGTTTGTTCGCGACGTGATTAATTCCGGTCGTAATTAATGTCATATGCGTCGTATCGAATTGAAATCGTAGCGTAATTGCAGAATGGCAGCAAAAAAAAACGTGTAAAGTGCACCAACGCGGACATACGGATAAGAACGTCACGCGCGCTAAATTTATAACTTTCCAGATAAACAGGCCATAACATCGTTGCGCAAGGTGGATAAGATCAGCAAAATGGTTTTCATTGCATGCAATCCGAAGCAGTCGTGCGACAATCTGGTGGACTTCGCTCGCCCTCCATCGAAGACCATTCAGGGGGTGCCCTTCGTCCCGGTGCGCGCCGTCATGGTCGACATGTTTCCATACACGCACCACACCGAATTGGTCATTCTGCTGCAGCGTTTGGACGTCGCCGAGAAGCAGCCGAATGCCTGACCACGCATCGATCAGGTAAAGCGATTGAACACCATCGGGTTTTCATCAGGTACTTTCTAAAGTGTATTTGTTAACAATATATACAAAAATATCATTTATTTACAAATGTTTCTTGCCCGCCGTTCGTCATCGACGTCCACGCCATTCCATTAAGTCTTTAAGAAATACTCTCGCAATTTTCAAGAACAGTGAACAAATCATTGCAAAATGTAAAACTCCTACGTTTATCAAATGTACAGTTATACAAATGTAATATTGTTGCAAAACACCTAACTGCCAATTATCTCTATATATATGTATATGATGCCTCAACTGGATTCAGCTATACGTTAAGTAAGTTAGTGCTAATCGACCAACTGCCTCAATCTTAACTAACAGTTTAACACTTATCCGTTCAGCTCATCGAAGATGAAATTTGTTCGAAACGTTGAGAAAGAACGCAAAACTTAAACGAAACAAAAAAAGAAAAGCAAATCATTGACAATCCTCGATAAATTAAAAAATGGAATCTCTGACTTCGTCGACGTTCGCTGTGTGGACCGCCTGTCCAACGATGGTTCTCGTGCAGGATGCAGCGAACGTGCTGGTCTCTTTGAACGATTGTCGGGGAGGGTCCTTCTCCCAAACGAGGGCGTCGATCCCAGTCGAAAATTGCATAATTCGACCGACGACTTTTGGCATTTTGGGAATCCCCATGTGTGATGAGTGCAGCCCCCCAATGAGCATTAGCATAATGCTACGCATTTTAACAATTGTCATAATGATGGAGTTGTTGTTGTCGTTGATTGGTTGTTGTTGTAGTTGGAGAGAGTTTTAAACCTATAGTTTTGTAAAACATACGCATTCGTTAAATGGTTGAATTTGAGTTGAACTCCATCAAAATATCCTTAGCTATGGTATGGTATGTCAGAATATCTTGCTTGATTGCTATATCTTTTTTGTTTCTAGTATTTGTTCATGTTTTTCTATCTAGTTTTGTGGAGCAGCCAGCATTGCCCCCTGTTTCCTTTTTCTTTTGTTGCTCAAATGCAATCTTTTCGTATTTTATACATGATATGATGTTATTACATTGTTCAAGAATTATTTGCAAAAAATATGCAGTATCATTCACATGCATGCCCTCAAAAATTGCACTCAACCATGTGCTAATCATAGGCATGATAATGGCTGCACAGTTTTTGCATTATAATATTTAATTACAATAGTACGCTATACACGATAAGTGTTCCCAAATAGTAATGAAAAAGACTCGTTGATTGAAATTTTGATCGGGCCTGCTTCCTTTATAATAGTTGTAATAATGTGAATCATTGCGACATTACAGCAAATTTGAACAAATTCAAGCGTAATCGAATTATTCACATTGCAAGGCCTCAACTGCATAACTGGGAACACTTCTTCTTGACTTGCACATCTTACTCGCTACATCTCATCTTTCTTTAATACCCAAATAAGCTAACGCCTGTAAATTGCGCTCACTTATCACATAGCATGACTAGATGCGTCATTTCACACATAAATCAATAAATAAATCTAGAAAATTAAATTCGCTCAATGTAAATTCTACGTGAGAGGAGAGAACTGTTATGTTAATAAGAATCACAGACGATATCACAGACTTGAGTAAATTAAATCAAAAACTATTTGCTAAGTCGGTTTCATCTGTCGCCTGCCTTGATCGGCTCTCAATCATCAATCAATCAGTCACAACAAATGCACATTTATCGCTCGATTGCGTTGCTGACATAACAAAAGGTTTGCGATCATGGCCCTAGACCTGCTCGTATGTTACAATCCTACCTATTGAAACAATATTAATAAAGACGTTTTTTGTTTAGTTTGGTAGCAGCGGTATTATTACTATCGGTTTTTTTTGTAGGCGATCTGGATCAAGTGTTTCGCTGTACGAGGAATGAGGATGCACATGCAAAACAACAATCGTCATCGTGAAAGAGGACCAAGAGAGGAACACCAGGAGGATGTATTTTGAAGGATTTTTATATCAGTCAGTCTAACAAACAGGAAATATGGCCGATATGTTCACAATGAGGTACGCGCAGCATTTCGCCGGCGTTGAAAAGAAATAGAAACAAAATTACCAGAGAATTATACGCAAAACACAATACCTGCTCAATGTTCCGTTTATGCCTCTTCTTCTTGCTGGGCTTATCCAGTGCGATGTCTTTACCTATGCCTAAGCGCTGATGAATCGGAATTTTCCTATCTAAAAATACGAAAGTGCGATTAACATCGACACAACAACGAAATGGGGACGCGCAAGGGAAGTGGGTTTTCTGGAAGGGTGCAGGTAAGCAACGGGATTGTTCAATTCTCGGGTTCAGACTCATCTGCAGAAGGAGAAGCATTAACGAAACATCGAACGAATGCGGCCCCATATTCTGGGCAACAAACCCGTACCTTTAGGTGCTGCTTCGTCGGCTTTACGCTTCGGTTTCGTCGACTTCTGGAAGACAGCACCAAGGGCGTTGTGCAGCAGGCGCGACTGGACGTCCTCGGCGGTCACCACTGGCTTCTGGTGCTGGCGTTCTGCGCGTTTGCGGCTCAGTTGTGCTCTTAGATCCCCAGCTACAAGGAAATTCATTTACTACATCGCTTTGACATCTTCTTCAGCAAGCTTACCTTCATTTTTCTTCACAACATCGTTCTGCTCCTCGTCATCATCTATCACAGTAAATACGACGTCATCGTCGCCGTCGGTTGCCTTCTCGTCGCGCTTGGACTTGCCCGTCGTCTCCTTCTCCTTGACGTTATCCTTGGCGATAGCTACCTTGCGTGCACCAGCCATGGGGGGACGCGACTTCGGCTTACGCTCAGGAGAGGAAGCATCATTTTCAGCTGCATGCTTCCTCGTCGGGCGGGTTTTCTCATCAGTCTCCTTGTTGGCAGCAGCACGTGAACTTTTCTTCTCGTCGGTGCGCGATTTCTTCTCCTTGCTCCCATCGTCAGCGTGACGTCCCTCTTTGCGCTCATCTTTACGTTCGTCCTCCCTGTTGTTATCCTCGGGAGCGCAGCGGCGCTTCCTGGGTGGAGTGCGTTCCCGACGAGCATACTCAGAAGCGCGCGAGTCACCCCGACGTGAACCATCGCGACGTTCCCGTGTACGAGACTCACGTTCGCGACATGTGGCCTCGAGACTTCTGACCTGCACGTCACGCGCTGGCCCGTTCACCAGCTTGGCAAATTGCAGAATGGGTGCTGCAGGACGCGACGATGTCGACGTCGGCGACTTGAAGCGACCCTCATTCTCATCATTCTCATCCGAGTCTTCATCGGAGAAGATGACGTCGATGCGCGACTCGATAGTGTCTTTGTCGTCCTCGCTCTCGAGGTCTTGCTCGATGTCGAAGTCTTCCATGCTACGACGCACCAACGGGCCAATCGGTATAGTGTCCGAAGTCGACTGCGAATCAGTAGGCAATTCGTCAACGTCATCATCAGTGGGTTGCGTATCAACGTCATCCGTAGTTTCTTCAGTCTGATCCTCATCTTTTTCATCGACGTCAGCTTCCTTCGGCTTCAGACGAATGACGCCCTCTTTGGGGACGACACCCTGTTCGAACTTCTTGCGGCGTGCCTCCAAGAGGGGATCTGGTGCAGGCGCTTCCGCCTTCGGCTGGACAGCTTTCTCGTCGCGTTTGGGAGCAACGGCCGTGTCTGGGCTGGTGGTGCGTTTGCGCTTCGGTGGAAGGTCGTCGTTGCGTTCTGCATTACGACGGGCAGATGCACTACGTTTGGGGCTGGCCTCACGAGGACTGCGGCTGCTATGTGCGCGCGTTAGCGGCGAACGTGGTGCAAGAGTGCGACGCAACGGCGATCGTGGCGACAGCCTCTTGGCATGCGGAGACGATCGCTTCGGCGAGACGGATCGTGGCAGGCGGCGTTGCGGAGATGCAGAGCGTTGGCGACGTGGCGACTTGGAGCGGAGGCCACGAGGCGATGGCGAGCGAGAACGCGAGAACGAGCGACGTGGTGAACGCTTGCGTTTCTCGATTATCTCGCGATTCTGCAGCACGAATGCGGCGCTGCGCGGCGACAAGGGTGCCATGGCGATGTTGCTGAGGGCCTCGGCGTCGAGGTGGAGCGGAGACAGCGGGCGTGCAGATTGCACCAATTGCGGGGTGTACGAGGCGAACGTAGTGATCGGTGCGGAGGTGGATGGCACCGTGGGTGGATAGATTGAAGTCGGCTGATACGGAGGGATATCAGCTGCGTAGCCGAACGGTGAGTACGGTACGTATGGCATTGCGGGCACATTGGCCAAATTACCCACGTTGAAGGGATGGCGGGTGGCATCCATCATGCGACGAATGAAGCTCTTCGCGCGAGAGCCTCCACGGGGAAACATCTTTCCAAGTCCCGTTCGACGGCTTACGTCGCCGCCCTTCGTTTCTATCTTTGCAATCGGGGGATCAGCAAGCAACGGCTGCGATTCCATGGCCTCACTCGCTCTCAAGAAATTGGAATTAGTAGACGAAACTTGCTCACCCTCATCTCCAGCGGCTTCCTTCGCGTTGAGATCATCAATGTTATCATCGACACTGTCGAGCTGCAGATAGTCGTTGGGGTCCGCGTCAGCGGCTCCCTCGTTTTCATCGACCCTTGCTTCCGCTTCGGAATCGTCCTCCTCGCGTGCTATGGCGTCCCCAGAATCGTTGTGCTGCGTGGTGTCGGCCGACTCAGTCATCAAATTATTATGCTTGGCCTTCTTCGACTTTGCTTTCTTCATGCTGGCGGGCTGCTCGCCTGAAATCTCGTGCTCCAGCTCCTGTACCAACATTTCTATGCTGCCGCTACGTCCCACGGTTCCATTGGGGCTCTCCTGCTCCGGTTCGGACTGCTCGGTCTCGGAGTCCTCGGTGGATTCGTCATCGTATCGGCTGAATTTGGACTCCTTCTTTGCTTCTGCATCATCAGCAGAGTTCGAAGAATAGCCGTTTCCGTGCATATTGTATCTTCTGTCTGGATTACTAAGCAGTTTTTTCGGCTGTGATTCGATCGTGGGTATTGAAATGAGATTCGGATTGCTTCTTCCGTTAAATTGGCCCTAAACCCAAATTTATGTTAATAGGATTGAACACAGTACTTACATTTAGAAACTACAGCAAAAGATTATTTGATCACTTATTTGAATCTTGGCAAATTGAATAATTGTGCTTGTGAGGTACAAACATGCATGAGCTCAATTCTCAAATTACTTGCATTAATTTCACTTTGCAAAGAATGAATTTAATAACAATAACAAAATACAATGTTCCCATGGATACAACAGATAAAGCAACTTGATCTCAAACAATCAAAAAATTAATACTTTGTTTTGCATCCAGGTGACTGGATCAATACACATGATGATAAAACACAAATAAACCAATGATAATCAATATGCACAATAACAATCCAGTAAAGTACATATGAATGCATTGTCCAATTGTTCAATCATTTGTGCATTTCCATCAAGGGTTATCAATTTCATTCAGCATTATTGGAAGTAAAGGTATCTTACATTTCGATTGAAGCCGCGGCCGCGTTTTGGATGTGGGGGTCCTGAATGGAATTTGTTTCGCACTGGGTTCTCAACTGACTTCTTCAATGTCTGTAGAGCTGCATTTCGTAGCAATTCTAATTCATCCTCATCATCTGACATATTTGTTGGCGCACTCTACAATTGCAAAACAAACCCACAATTAAATAAAGTAGGTCACATAAAGCACTCATTTGTGGATAAATAGGGCGCCAAATGGCATGCATAGGGCTCTACTGCAGATGAAGAAAGGGCCCTCAATAATTAGGCCGCCACCTAAATGAATGCTGGCATTGTTTAGATACGTGAATGTACTTACGAGATCGGTGGTTTTCATATATTATATCCGAATCTTATTAGCACAACGTCGCACAAAGGATATCAATCACAACAAATAGAGCTAAAATGGCGTCCGACGTTCTCTCAAATGCAAATAGCTGGGCAATTGACTGACGCGACTAGTGGTACGGTCGACAATAGTGACGCATGCGCTTTTTTACGCTAGGTGTCTTTGCTGGCTTCAAATCGACAATTATTCCGTGATATTAGGTAATTCCAATTATCATATCAATCATTTAGGATTACTGTGCTCCTCAAGCTTAACATTTTTGCATTTATTGAAATAATTGTGCAATTTGTGGTTAGTTGACAATCACAGTGAGGTGGCGCTGATGTCGAAAATCATGTCCAAGTCATTATAGCATCAGTGAACATCTCGAAAAATGCCGGACAAAATCAATCGCCATTAATCTATGAATGTGCATAATTTAAAAACAAAATGCGAAATGCAATTAAAGGTGTCGTGGGCAAATTAGATCATTCCTCAAGAACAGAACCGTTTTCCACGTGCATTGAATAAAATGTTGAGGTGGAAGTGCATGTCAAGGTAGTTTTCCGCGAGTCCGCATTGCCACAAGAGCGTCCCAGGCGCCCAGTGCTGACATTTACAAGGAATCGTCAACAAAATATTAAATTTCCCAGATAATTGATCGGTAATGTTGTTAATTTGGAAGTGAAATAATTAAACATCGGAGCGGCGTTGCGTGTAACTTCGAATGAAAACAGTAGGCTGTGCATTAATGAGAAACGGCTGCCGAACTGTTTGTAATCTAAATGCGCGCAGCTATCTACAATCCAATACAGTTCATTGAGCAAGAAGCGTTGTGGAGTTGAACATTATTTCTGCACTGGGACGGAGTACGTATTATTTTGGTAAGTGCCGGCATTCGCTGGAAATCCACGCTGATGCTTCAGCGTGCGCTTGCAGTCCCAATCAGACGCGAGTGCTCTCAGACATCTGGGTATGTGGCTAATGAATTTCCCCCTGAACTTTATAGGTTATGAACTTGGCGAGATCTCCAAGAGTCGCAGCATTGTTGGGTGTCTCCGCGTCGTTGGCCGACTGAAATGGATGCGAAGGCGACGGCCGACGAGAATGGTGCGAAACGAAAGCTGAGCTTCAATCTGAACAGCAGCAAGCTGCCCGGCAACGACGGCGCAGATGGCGGCGGTGGCAGCGGCAGCAGCAACGATGCCACCGAGCGTAGCTTCATCCGGTCCCCATCGCCGACGCAGCTCACCGACGACTTCCTCAACATCGTGCCGAAGCCGACGCTGCTGAGCAAGGAGAACGCCAAGCGTCGCCTGCAGGCGTTCAGCCTCGCCAAGTACCAGTCGTCGAAGAAGCCGAAGCTAACGACCACGCCGAACGTCGGCGTCGAGGTCGTGCCGAGGAAGCCGCCCGGCAGCGTCACGCCGAAGCGGAAGTCCGCCGCCAATCATGTGGACGTCGCTCGCGAGACCGTCGAGGAGATCGAGAAGTACAAGCATGAGGAGGAGGTCTTCATGCTGGAGGCGAAGCACGAGACGGAGAAGTACAATTACAACGACCGCAAGCGACAGCGTCGCTCGCAGAACCGCGATATTCGGCGACGCAGCAGGCCGCCCGCGCGCCCCCAGGAGGTGCGCAACGAGCGGCGTCCCTCGTCGGCGGCACACGACGACCGAGAACGGGAACGTGAGCGGCGTCGATCCGAGTCGCATCCGAGAGAGCGGAAGTCGTGGAGCGACTACGAGGACGACTTCGCCAAGTTCCCAGAGAACAACGAGCTCCCTGCCACGCTTGTCGAGTAAGTATTGCCCTTCCACTTGGTCTCTATACGCGTGTAGGGTTCGTAGAAGCGCGGGCGTGCGTGCGTGATGACGCGTTTCGCACATTTAGCGTTCAGTTGTCGATTGATACGTGCAGTGTGCGATCGATGTGCAACGCATCTCCTCACGAAATATTCGTTTTTGTAGTCTTCGCCGCATGCTTCTCTTCACTTCACCCAGCAACTCCATCCGGGCATATCAGTACAAGAAGGCGGATGGGACGGCTGCAACGATACCCTCGCAATACCTGCGCTACACGTCGAAGTCATCGCCGCGGATCGTCTACTGCCCGAATCAGAAGCACCTGGTGGCTGATTTCATTCAGCGCGAGGAGTCATTCTCGGTCATTCTGAAGCCACAGAAAGAGTGTCTTATGAATCTTATAAATCAAGCAACGCAAGCCAAGTAAGTCAAGTCGGCCATTTTGTCGTTATAACAATTTCTATGTTGGCGAAGCTTCTACGCATATTTGCACGGTTCGGGGATGGACCAATTCGCCTCCTACGCTGGAAGCTTTGCCAACACCCACACGGCATGTGCACTCCTCTTACCAATTTGGGGAAATTATTACCTACCGTAGGTTCGCTTATATCAGGTGACGTTCTCGTTTCCTGATCGCTTCGTGGAAATCGCTGCCTGGTTCTTATGATATTTTGTTTCATTTCCACCTTGCCAGGCCGATATCACCTCACAAGCCAGCCACAACCAGACATTGGTATCCGAGCGATTATTTATTAGAACGGCCGGGGCGCGACGAGTCGCCAGCGTCGTCGTCGCCGCACCAGAACGACGTCAAGACGAAGAGGAAGCGCGGCGACAAGTCGAAGAAAGCCAAGAAGAAGCAGGAACGTAAGGAGCGCCGCAGGCGACGTCGCAAGGAGCACAAGGAGTCGCGCAGTAAGGCTGACGACGATCGGCGATCGAAGGCGACGCATTCGCGCTCCCCTAGCCTCGACCTGGACGCCGCCACGACTACGACGACGACCACGACGTACAAGCGCAAACGAACTGATTCTCATAAGTCTGACATTTCGAAAGGTTCCACGGACAAGCACGCTCTGAACAATCACCTGCCGGCGCAGTCGTCGCCTCGCTCGGCGACGCTGCCCAACAGCAAGCCGAGCGACTCGGCGACGAAGACCAAAGAGAAGATCAGCACGCCGCCGTCATCGCCGCCGCCGCCACTGGCTGCCAACACATCGTCTCCCGTGACGCCGAAGTCGAGTTCGAAGCTGCACTCGAAGACGGGCGACGTGGACAAGCCCTCGGATGCGGGGAAGGCGGCCAGCAAAGTGGAGTCGAACAAAAAGCCGGATAGCGTTGCAAAGGACAAAGCCCTTTCGGGCAGCGCCCGTTTAGTATTACTACGACATAGTTTTCCCGGTAAATCCGAGGAGTCCGAGTCTTCACTTCGCGCGCGTCACAACAGCGACTCCGATTTCAAGTACAATAGCATGGCAGTAGGCCCTACGTTATCTATGCTCGCTAGACGTATCTATAAAATTGGTAGTGATTCAGTCAGCGCCGCGGTCCCCACTGTCGAGCCTGTGGCGTCTGCACCGCCGCCGAGCGAGCCTTCCCCGAAGAAATCGCCTCCACCTGCCGAGCCCCAGGTGGACGCGCCGAAGAGCGTGGAGAAACCGCCCACGAAGGACGTTATAATCGAGAAACTCAAGACGAAACCGTCTGAGTTGTACTCACCAACGTTGCAGAGTTCGACGAGCGTCACATCTGACACCGACCCCGAAATGCCCAACACGAACGAGTATCGTTCGCATTGGGAGAGCGAGGAGGAGTTGAACTCGTCGCTGATGAAGGAGATGAACAACTCGTGGGAGAGCGAGGACGAGTCGTATCCGGTGATTGTCGAGCGTACTGTCGACAAGAAGCCGAAAGAGATCACGGAGCGCTCGCTGGAGATGCCGTTGAACATCACGATTAGTCGCCCAAGGGCGTCGCTTGGTATCACGAAGAGCTCGTCTGGGACGCCCAAGCTCGAGAAGAAGGCGTCTATGCTCTTCGAGGACCTGGACGGCACGAATAGCTGGGATGCGGATGTGAAACCGGTGGCGGTGTACGATACCAAGACCGATGCGGATGGCAGCTATGACACCCTGCCGATGATCGACAAGCCGAACCTGGAGGACGAGTACGTGCAGTTCATGTCCTCTGTGTCCACCATGGACGACGATGGAGAGCGCAAGCGGCGGTACAGTTCGAGCAGTAGCAGCACCAGCTCGTCGTCGTCGAGCTCATCGAGCGAGTCGAGCTCGTCGACGAACGATGACGCAAAAGGGAAGTCAGGTACAAAGCGCAAGAGCAAAGCTTCGTCGAAAAGTAGTGATGGTAAAGATGAGCAGACACTCGATAGTCCTCTGTGTAAGGTTGACTCCACCAGCTCGCCGGCGACGCTTCCGCTCGATGAGAACAGCAAGGTGGATCTAGCGAGGAAGCCGCTTCCTGCCATTACGCTCCCCAAGAAGAATCCGCTGCTCGGTTGTAGTTTGTTCAAGGATGAGGACTCGGATCCGGACATGGCACATCCGAATATGGCTAGTGATAATGATTCACATCGCTACGACTCGAGAGATTCGCGTCATTCACCTCATCGTAAACGTTCGGAGGTGTCGCCCAGACGTGGTAGTAAATTGTCGTCCAGTCCACGTCGGCCTCACAGCCCGCCCGTGAGGCGTTACAGTCCAAAGCGTGACCGACGTATTCGAAGTCCACGACGACGCGACAGCCCCGTTAATCGTAAGGATCTAAGCCCCAGACCTAGGGATTTGAGCCCAAGGCGTAGTTCATTGACACCCAGGCGAGGCATGAGTCCGAAGCCACGTGAACTACGAGACATGAGCCCACGGCGACCACTCAGGGATCTCGAACGCAAAGGGAGTCGCAGCCCGCCGAGATTCCATGACACATCTCCGAGGAGGCGCAGCCCAAAGCACCGCGATGGAAGCCGTAGCCCACCACGCTATCGTTCCCCTAAGCATCGTGAGCGTTCACCACGCACCAGCATTGATACTCCACGAGCACGTGCCTACGATCGCGACCGGCATCGTGGTGAACCCGAACCGCCACGATTCCGGGAGCGTGAACGCGACCGCAAGTATCGCGACGGCTCACCACGCTACCGCGACTCCCCGCCGCGCTACTCATCACCCTCCCGACGCCGCTCACCACCACGTCATCGCTACTCGCCGCGCTTCCGTGACCGCTCTCCACGACGACGCTCCAGCTCGCCTTCGCGCCGCGTCTACTCGCGATCGCGCAGCAAGGAGCGCAAGCACGAGAGCATCACCCAGGCGCTGCAGCGACTTGCCGGCATGGACTACGAGGCCGGCAAGTCGCCGCCGCCTCCGATCAACTCGCCGCTCGAGGGCTACATCCGCGGCGTCCCCGACTCGACCATCAGCGACGAGCAGCTCCTGCAGAACCGCATGTCGGGCGTCGGCAGCATAGCGAGCGCGCCGCCGCCCGGCGACTACACGTCGACGCATTCGCCGGTGTTCTTCCATCACCAGCCGCCGTACAAGCTGCTGGCTGGCGAGGGCGGCTCCGGCGGCGCGCCCGGCACGTCTCCGAAGCGCATCCCGCTCGACGACCGCATCAACCAGGTGCTCGGCATCGACGCGCCGAAAGCGTCGCCGTATCCGCCCGAAGGTCAATACTACAACCAGCTCTACTACGATCAGTACGCCTCGATCAATCTGCCGCCGGTGCCGCCGCCCAATCACACTCCACATACGCCGTACGAGCACTCGACGCGAGCATTCAATAAGCACTACAATCGCCAGCTCGTCGACGTGCCGAAGGTGGTCCAGGTCGGGAACGTGCTGCAGGTCGTACCCGTGCCGACGAGCACGCCGACGCCGGCGGATGCTGCGAGTGGTTCGAAGAAGAAGACGGAATCGAGCAGCAAAAGCCCTTCTGCAGCGGCGGCGGTGGCTGCTGATGGTGCTGCTCAGAAGTTTGTGCCCGTTGGTAACATGTTGCAGATCGTACCGACCACGGAGCTGCCAGCGCGGGTTGAGGCAGCCACGCCGGTTGCACCACCCGTCGTCGTTGTTGCCGAGGAGGTGGTGGAGGATAGCAAGAAGAAGCTCGCCGAGGATATTCAACAGCTTAAGGATGCCGAGCGGAAGGCCGATCGTGATAAGCGTCGACAGGAGCGTGATCGTCGCCGAAAGGACAAGGAACTCAAACGTAAAGATCGGGAGAAGCGACGCATTTTGAAGTTGAAGATGCGCTCCGAGGAAATGATCAAGGTATCTCAAGGTTTTCTTTTATTTGTTTGCACGAGGTCTCACACAAAATATGTACTTGCAGAAGGCTCTCAACTTTGATTTGAACGACGAGGTCGAAGAAGACGACACCAAGCTTCCCTCGGTGTCAATCTTTTCGACCCCAACGAAAGTCAGTAAGGGAATTTTGGTCGTACACAATAAGTAAGTGTTTTGCACCAAGTGAATTCATTGGATAATAGTTATTAATTCACAATTTTGCAGGAATCAGCTGCCTGATATTGAAGCGAAATTGCTCAAGCCGAAGAAAGGAGTGAAATTCGCCGATGGGGTCCTGCCTGGCGAGGGCACATCTCCGTCCGCCGGCGAGGAGCTCTCGTCGCCGCCGCCCTTCACGAAGCTGCCCAAGGAGAAGCGCTTCACGAAGACGAAGAATCCAAAGAAGTCGAAACACCTCAAGAAGAAGTTGAAGGTAATTGCTCGCAATGCGCCTGGTGCTGTAATCGAAGCGTATATCATGTTGCAGGCGCGCACGAATCGCAAGGCGAAGAAGCGCGGCGAGGACGACGACGACCACCTGCCGCCACCGTCGCCGCCGCCCGGCTCGCCGCCCGTGCACATCTTTCCGCCGCGCGTCAAAATGCCGCTGTTCAATCCCACCTTCTATCCGGGCTATCCTTACAATGCGATGAGCTGCCGGCCCCTGGCCGAGCCCAGCCATCATCCGCCAGCATTCCCCAATCTTCCGACGGTGCAATTTCCTATGGCGCACCTGCCGCCCGCGGCGGCGCTGCACCCGATTCAGCTGCCGCCGCCGCCGCATTTGCACGTGCCCCCGCGTCCGCCGCCGCACAAGGTGCACAAGCCGTGAGGCGTGCGCGCACCTTGTGCTGCCGGCAGCCCACCCACCGACACACCGACCCTCCCACCCAGAGAGTATTACTTCGACGAAGGAGCGCTTGCAGAGGTGCGCCCGCACGCGTCGGGCGCACCTGGTGCGTCGCCTTCTAGACTTGTAACTTTAAGCAGCAATGCAAAATGTACATAGTGATTCTATCGAAAGCGAATTTTTATACTTTATCAAACTCATTGTGTTGGTATCATCGCGATTTACTTAAGCCGATCGGGATGGACATGTTCAACGCCTTCGATCGATGATCGTGTTACAGAGTTCAGAAATGCGTTGCGTGTACATTGACATGCGGAGTTTAAAGCGATTTTGAATCTGAACAAACTTCTGCATAATTTGTGTCCGTTGAGAGATATATATCGAAAGTATTTTTCGGATATCAGTGTTCGTTTACTCGAAGAAGTTGAAATAAATCAATTATTTGTTCATTATGTGGATTCAAACATTGATTTTGAGAGATATTCATGTAAACAATTGCTATTTTAAAGTTATGTACAAGTTAGAACGGTTTCGCATTTCGTCCGTCAGATGGCGCCGCAATTCACTTTTTGAGCGAAATTTACGTTGAATGTCATTTATTTTCGTGCATCGTATCTCGGTTGGCGTGTTGCCCATGCAACGTTTGAAAAAAAGTGAATTGTTTATCCATTTGATGTCGAATTTTTGCCTTGAAAAGCCTTTGATATTTCAGAGGCCCCAAAAGTATAGTATAAAGATGTGAGTAAATTTTTACCATTCTATTTTACAATCATCGTTCTCCCGACACGATGAGTTCGTCTGCATCATGCCGTAATCTGCGCAATAAAAAACATGCGAGGAAGAACGCCAGCACGAGCACGCCAACAGATATTATGGTGTGCCGTTCGTGCCAATGCGAGCAGGAAGCCCCACCGGAATCTGCCAATCCGCCGATCGACCGGTCCATAATGGACGACTATCTCAGCTCGCTGAATTACATCAATTCCTGCCATTCGATCATCAACGAGATCCTGAAGACGCATAATGGCGGCGCCGACGGCGTCTCAATGCCGGCGCTGCCCAACTTCCTCAGCGTGCTGTCCTACATGGCCCAGCCCGCACCTGGGGATGGCGAGAGCAGGAATCTGGACCATCTCGACAGCCTGATGCAGAATCTGACGAACCCCATCGATGGCAAGGAGCACGGGGAAGCTGTTGACGTCAAAACAGAGCCAGGGGTCACCAACCCCACGCCCAAGAAAGCGCCGGCGGAGGCGAGCGCGAAGAAGAGGCCGGCCGGCCTATTCCCACACGAAATCCGCACGACTACGGGTATTCCGCGTCGCATTAAGAGCTCCACGTCGGGCACCGACAAATCCCGTTCGAAGACGCCTCTGGCGACATGCGCCAGCGCTGGCGATACCAGCGCACTCGATATGCACAAGTCCCAAATGAAGATCGCTGTGGAAGCCTGCGATGAGTCGCCACCAACAGACTCACCACGCGAATCCGAGGATACACCACGTCAGCACACCACTGACATGTCTGACATCCCCGAGGTGTCCGACACAGCGTCGATTCTCTCCAACGAGGAGCTCGACCATTACGCCAAGCAGCTACTCCTCGGTTCCGGCTCGGAGACCATCACCGAGACAGCGTCGTCTCACGCTCCGCGTGCGCCTACACAAAAGCAGAAGGTGCGCAAGGTGAAGAGCAAGACGAGCCGCGACTACCAGATGATCAAAAGCTACCTGAAGCAGTGGGGCTTCGACATGCAGTCCTTCGAGGACGGCGATTGCGGCACGGCCGCTCTCGGGGAGAAGAGCAGCCAGGAGTTCCTCGAGACCGTCGGCCTCGAGCAGGACGTCATCACCGCGATGACGAACTTCCCCATGGAGCTGCAGAAGATCCAGGAGCACGTGAGGCGTCGCCACGAGCAGGAGCAGTTGCAGAAACAGCAGCAAGAGCAGCACCAGCAGGAGCAGCTCCAGTTGCAGTTGCAGAAACAGCTCACCGAGCTTCAGCAGCAGCTGCAGGCGTCGCAGCACAAGGAGTTGACAGCACAATTGTCGGCTCATGTCTTCCCGGTGCCGTCGTCCACACAGTCGCTTACACAGCAACCACAGGAGCATGCTCTCCAACCGGCTCCCAGCCAGCATAACTACCCTGATGCTGGGAAGAAGGCAGCAGCTGTCACTACTGCACAGCCGGCTGCACCAGGTCCCGCCCCGGCCACTCCGCCGAAGGCCTCCAGTGCGTTCGGCTCACCGGCGATTATCCCGTGCGACTCTGCGGCGAGCTTCATCGACGAAGCCGACGAGACCGACCCGGACAACTACATCACCAACGAGCAGCCGGTGTGGCTGCAGTCGAGCACCACGTCGCCGGACTGCGAGTCCGACGAGAGCGACATCGAGCCGGACCACGAGCAGGACATCATCAACTACAAGCAGATGCAGATCCAGAAGTCGCAGTCGAACATCAACAAGAACCCGAAGGCGTCGTACGTCATCCGTACCAAGCCGAAAGACCGCTTCCTGGTGAACCGCCGTCGGCGCAGCCACAGCGACATGGACTCGGAGCGTGAGGGTGGATACATCGAGTCGGATATCGACGATGAGATTTTCGACAACAAGCGGCGGTCGGACCGGTCCCCGATCAAGGTCCGCGAACCCACCGAGCCGAAGCTGCCGCAGAAGGTGCTCTCGAACATCGGCATCCTCACGCAGTCCGGCCGCGTCAAGCCGGAGAAAGAACAGGAGCTGCAGGCGATGCGCTGCAAGCTCTCCTCCGACATGCAGAGCACGCTCTTCCGCAAGCCGCGCAACCGCAAGACCGAGACCAATGATATCCTGCGCATTCCCAACGAGAAGATCGAGGACTCGTCGCGCTACTAGAGCGCACCCCATCGACGAACCAGCCCCATTTCGGGCGCGTAAATTCCAAGTGTATCCGAAAGCATCGCTGTCGGGAATTGATGCTTTTTTATCGGAGGTTTGACATTTATTGTACCGAACATCGAAATACTCCTCTTATTTTTGGATACCTTCTGAGTCTACCTATGGTATCCCGTTTATATTTGGCCCCTATTAAAAATATGACTTTTTTCAAGGAACATCCGTATGTCAGAACAGCAAAGTATACCAGCATTCAAAGAGGGCACCCAAAGGGAAAGGACCCCTGGTTATCCAAGGGGCAAAATCTTTGCTGACAACAGTCACATGTATATTCTATTGTCGACCAACTGCATCCAGCTAAACAACACCACCCATGGTGGTGGATGGTTCCACCTAAACCAAATTCAAATTTAGGGCCACGGCTGAAATCAACGTCGCCGTTACCTCTGGCCCCTATCATGTTCTATACTCTTAACATAATATCGTACGCGACGTGTTTGGAGTTAGAGGCGCCTTTGCATTATGCACCTGGGTTGGGCACCCGATGTCGGTCGTATCCACGTATCCGAACTAGTTAACTGATACAGATTACCTTCATACACTTAGTAGTTAACTATCTCGGTCACTTCTCCGAAATTTTTGAATAATCTTGAAACTGAAATTTGCAATATTATACTTATAAATATTTATACTCACTCAGTCTTAAACACATCTCTATACTAAACTAATATTATATATATATTTGAATAATAAAAAAACATTACATTTAAATTACATTACATTTGTATGTAAGTGATTAACGGTAGCGAGTGGACACTCCTTTGCGATCCTGGCAAGGGATAGGTCCACTTCAGGGATGCGACCCTGCCGACGCGAGCTGTGATTTGCCTTCCAAAACCCCACCGGAAGGAAATCATGTCCTCACCTTAGCTTCCCATGTTTGTCTCTTCCTACCTGCTCCTTTACTTTGATGCAGACCATAGAGAACCACTGGAGGACTGGAGAGATCGTCATCGTGGCCCACTCCCTCAACCCATTGCTGATGACCTTCGAAGAAGTTGGAACCATACCGAGGATTGAAACCTGCTACAAGAGACCTGACATCATATCCCCTGGGCAGCCCGAAATCAACATCTTATTCATGGTATGTTTATTACACTGACCCAAAAATAACAGTGGTCACATTTACAATTTTAGACTATACTAGTCATCAAGTTGACATAGACAAGCCACACCACGATTGATCCAGTGTCGCTCCTTCTGTTCACTATCGAAAATGGTGTACATAACGAAATTTGTCGAATGACCCGTGGTCGAAAGGACACCACGTCTTGCGCTCGTTTTATAAATGGGACAGTTGTACGCCTTTCTAGGTGGTATGTCATCCTTCAGTTCCGGCTTCAACCACATAATGGGGACAATATCAAATAGGATCTTCGGGTAGGACTCATTCAATATCTTGAGGTCCCGGTCCCAGCGAGCACCTTCCAGGAACAAGCCCTAAAACATAAGTAATAACATCACATCTGACCCTAGCTTGATGGTATGTTTTTTGTTACTGATATGAGTACTGAGGTATCCTCCTGTTCCTTGCATTGCTGCATGTAAAGTTAAGGTTTTGTATTGCAATCAAGAGTAATTTTGGGTTCTATAGAGTTGTAGCAACTATAGTTACCTTAATGTACTGGTTGAATTCATCGAGGTGGTCCTCAATGAGCTGAGCGTGCGCATTTGATTTATCAAATAATTTGTATGGGTCAATGGTAATGTAGGTACGGTACCTTGAAATGTATTCCAATCTCTGGAGTTTCAGGCGCTTCCGTTTCGTACTGCGTGACAAAGAAGTCAAAGGCGACATGATCGATCGGATAATGCTTCTTCCGGGAGAAGTTCTGCAACACCCCAGTGAGGAAGGACTGCGTGAAGTAGAATCCTGAGAGCCAGAAGACCGGCGGTGGTCCATTCTCGATCCAGGTCTGCAGGAAGTCCAAACGGGCCAGTAGGTCGTTGATATACGACCCAAGCGGCTTCAAACTCGGGTAGCTTTTCGCCGCCCAACTTGCGGGTATCTTCCCGACCACCAACGAGAAGAAGAGGTCGTCCAACTCCTCGGACATCACCACCAGCCCCTTGATGGCTTTGATGACATCATAGAGCGACTGCTTGATGACGCGCGTGAGTCGATTGAAACGAATCAACTCCTGTTTGAGCACCGTATTCATCGAGTTCTCATAAATGACCGGGTAGAGTTTTGCAACCTTGTCGATGTTGAACTGCTCGGGCATTTGCCCGAGTATACTATTCGCCAGCTCGATGACAGTCGCCTCGGTATCACCACCAGGTCCTCCGGCGGCGATCTGCGCCTGTGTAAGTAGTACCCCATTGAGTAGCTGCGTCGTCTCCTGGTTGTCCTTCGTAATATCCGCGTTTTCATGCAGGCCGAACACCTCCGGCTGCGGCGTTAGGGGTAGGCTTTTGATGTAGTGGATGGCGCCCTCGTAGGAGGTGTCCTGCGGGACGAAGTAGTTGCCGCTGGCCGAGAACGAGTACAGGGCAGAGTACACGGTATGCGTGCAGTAGAAGATCGATAGGATTGAGCTAAGAAGTCTACGATCCTTGTCATCAGTAACACGACCTCCATAGTTGCACTCGCCAGTGAGATAGGTCAGGGCGTCAAAGGGCACCTCGGCGTAGTCGATGAGGAACATTTGAAGCTGTAGTACGCTAATACGTAGATCCGACTCGTTGAACTCGTAGGGGATGTTCCATCCGAGTGGTCCAAACTTGCGCCGCTCCTGCACAAGGGCATGGAAGAAACACAACGCGAAGAGGAGAGTCTGCCAAGCATGCCAGTTGGGCACCGAATTGAAGAAACCCTTATCCGAGATAGGGTCTGAAGTATAAGAGCGTAGGATATTCAATTTCAACCCTTTGGGAGCTTCGTTGGTCATTTTGACTCCTAAAATTGAAACCCTTGACTGAGTCCTTGGGTGATTACAAGATTAGTGGGGCATACCATTTTGAAGAATTGACACCGGAAACGCCTTGCTCGGATAACTAGTCAACCAGAGCCTGAAAGACTTGTTAGTATACTCCGGGACGATGACCTCGTCACAGATACGATCCAATTCGCGCATCCAGCTCTCAGCCAGATGGCAATTCTGCAACACCACCCACTGCCCAGTCTCCAGCGCAGTGTTGATCATCTGCGATGCAATGGGACCTTGACCCTGCCCCAACGAAATCGTCATCAACTGCGTCTTATCAATGCCTTTGTCCGCTGCGAAGCGGATTAAACCCGCCATAGGGTCAGAACCCGGGGATAACACGAAGATCAATGGAGAGCAACTATTGCTATCCGCGTAGGACTCCTCCAAGTTGAATTGTGGAGGTTCGAGGTATGCCTGACCCATTTCATCAACTATGTATTGCTGTGGACCCAAACAATATGATAGATATCATGTTTGGTGGTAAGAATGGGTTACCTGAACGGCTGGGACCACTTTATCGGGGCGCACACAGCGCATCAGGACCAAACGATGTAGCTTCTTTTTCTCGTGCAGAGGAGGAGGAAATTCCCGTTCTTGTGGATTGTGGCTATCGTAGAAACCCTTCCACGCGCCAATGTTATCTTTGAAGCGTTCATGGAAGCCACTAAGTCTGAAAGGTATCCCCTCAAAACTAGAGCCTTGACATATGGGAAAATGAGTCTTACCCTGGTAGAGAGGATGCTCTGACTATCTCGGACCAGGATTTATCGCTAAGCCATGCTGGGGCTGGGTTGGGGTGTGGATTGGACAGGGCCACACCACCAGTTAACAAGAAGTTTAAGATTTCTTCATCCAGAAGTCCCTAGAAAGGAAAGGTCTTAGATATAAGACTTGTTGGACAAATTCCCATTTCTGGAGCCTTTCGAAGGTATTACCTGAGATCTCCGTATCCCAACTGTGAGGACAAATGAGAAGATCAACTTGTCCTTTTCGAAGAGCGACCTGCAAACATTTCTGTAAATGCTATTCGTGAAATAATCGTTGAGGGTTTCGATGCGTGTGGTCAACACTTCACTCTTCGGACTGTTGATGATGGCTTGATTATAAAGGTTGATGAACCACGCCAATGAATATTGGTACATTGGGTCAATATTTGCCATGTCCGAGATACAGAAAAACAAGACCGATGAATGTTTCGACACTGGGAGGTACTGATTTCGGGCGTCATCAATTTCCTTCTCGGTCACGGTCGCAATCTTCTGCTTCTCTTGAATTTCGGCGCTCAGCACCTTACTCGTGGATAGGATCTTGATGGCGGTCTCATCCTCGAGGATGTTCCCCTCCGAGGAGCTGAGCACCTCCAGAATTTTGTCCTCGATCTCTTTGAGCATCTTTTTGTTATTGGCACCCTCAACAATCATGGTGTTTTTCTTTTCTTCAAGTTCGGGACAATCCTTGGCTACGACAATACCGAGGAGTTGATCCTGAAGTCCTTGGGGTGTTATCATGAAGTTGACCAGCGACACTTTGACTGCAATTTCGGGTAGATAGTGCGGATTCCGCAATCTCGTCGTAATATAGAACCGGAAATCGAAATTGTACTCGAGGACGTTGTCCCCTAGCTTCAGGTACCAGACACCTTGGGATTTGAAGATGTTTTTGACTAGTATAGGGTCCAATAGGGCATCGATTTCTTCCCCGATGTTTTCTAGAAGGATTGGTAGGCCGTACAATATGGCATTTTCAATGACCCGGATGTAATTCGCATCTGTTAGTTTAATAACTGAGAGGCGGTTGTTTTTCTCCATGTTTTTGATCCATTTATTTGCTGGTCCCTGTGGGTCAATCATCAACGGCCATCTGCGTGCCTTGGTCGCTATTATCCCATTTTCGATGCTATAGTTATCAACCGGAAGTCCGTCAATATTCCATGCGCGGATGACCACTGGTTCGCCCATGGTCCCAACCAAGGAGAACAACTCCGAACAAGGTATCTTCAGTTGGATGCAATACTTGTTCCATTGTTTGGTCAAGTTGGTCCGATAGTTGACGGTGAAGGGTCCCAAATACGAGATGACTCCTGCTGAAAGCAGCACGTCTCCTATAACATTCCCGAGTAGGGCATGTAATGCTTGGGCCGTATTGGACCATCGGGTCTTCTCTCCACCCAAACCCCCAATCAACTTTTCCGCCCGATCCAACTTTTGAGAGCACAACTCAATGCTATCCTCGAGGTCCTTCTTCTTCTTGGTCTCAGCAGCAAATTCATCATTGAGAGCCTGTAGCTTATCAGTGACTTCCTGAAGCTGCGCTCGTTTCTTATTCAATGTATCCATTTGGGCCGCTAGTTCACCCTCAGCCTCCTCCAAATTTGCCTTCTTCGGGGCTACAATTTTGATGACCCTATCGTAGATGTCCATCGCACGTACCCATTTACACAAACCCTCACACGCTGTGGACACATTTTTGACATAATTGGGTTCAAATTCCCGATCTGGGATATACCTCTCCCTTATGCGCTTCATAATCTGAGGTGATATGTTATCTTTGTTGTAGGTCTTCAAGCTGTCGAGGAACTTCATATCGCTGAGCAGCTTCAACGACGGCCCCCAGAAGTCCTCCATCATGAACCCAGAGGGATCCGGCTTCCTGTCCGGTTTGATGCCCTTCATGACGCAGACCGCCTCCATGACCAACTTCACAGCAGACGGCGGGTTCTTCATCGACTTGACTACAGTGATGTCAGCCGGCTTCAACGTGTTAAGGGCATCGAGGGCCGCTTCCAGGGCGGGAATGGCCTCGGCCAAATCAGACTCACAATCATCTTTTATAGCTTGAGCTGCAGCTGCAGCTTCATTCGCGAGCGCCTCATCCGCGCCCACGATCTCCTTCTGCTTCTCCACGATGACGGTGTCCTGCTCGATCTTGATCATGAGCCGCTCGGTCTTCTCGGAAGCGACGACCAATTTGGGCTGGAGCGCGTGCAGCTCGTCCTGCATGACACTAACCTGCCCCGCAGCAAACTCCAGTTTCTCCAGCCCAGTCTCATAACGATTCCTCCCTAATGTGATCTGGTCCACCTTGAAGTAGTACATCTTCTTGAAGAGGTAGATCAGCTCCAGGTATGAGGTGGGTGTGATGTACGTCTTACGCTTTTGTTCGAGGTAGAACTCGTCGGAGGCGTTCTGCACGGAGACGTGGAACAGCTTGCACATGAGCATGCAGGCTTGTACATACGTGTCGCCGATGTCCATCTGCGCGAGGAACATGGTGGCGACCTTCTCCAGAGCGTCGTCCGGCCACTTCGAGAACCAATCGATGGTGCAGCAGTTGATTAACGAGGGGAACATACGCACACGGGTGCGGAACGCGTCCCCGATGGGGCTCATGCAGAAACCGATGTGCAGGTTCATCTTGATGCGTTCGATGAAGAAGTTGTACAGAGCCAAAGGGGTGCTCTCGATCTTACGCCCACTATCACGAAGTGCAGTTTGCATCTTCTCGAGGATCTCAGCCTTCTCCTCGGGTTGATAGATGTTGGGCACGTCCCCAGTATTTAAGACCATGTTGATGTCCTCGGTGAATGACTCGCTGGAGATTTGCGTGTCGGAGAAGAGGAACACCAGAGGCTTACCATCAATACCGACACGCAGTAGGAGGTCCTTAAGGTCATCCCGCCATTCAGCCATGCCATATGTACGTGAAATCTCAATTTCGTACAATCGGTATTCTGACATTGAGGTGGCAAGCTTAACGACGGAACGTCGCCCACTGCCCCCGATGCCCACCAACAGCATATGACCATTCTCCTGGAGGAGAACCCGCGATACTCGGGAGACATGCTCAATTGCAAACTTGAACATGACGAGATTCATGGGCGACTTAGACATCATATTATACTCGTTGAGGTAATAATTCATGCGCTCTGTAAGCTGATCCAGGTCGGTGATTTCATCGTAGATCTTCGTCTCGGCATCTGGTTCCATGTAGTTCCCGAAAAACAGATTCCGGATGTGTTCACCGGACATTTTCTCGTCTTCCGGCACAAGGTGTGCCAGGATCTTATCCACATGTTGTCGCAACGAGTTGTAGCAACCCTTTTCCACGATGGTATAGAGTAGATCTCTGAAAAACATGGTATTACAACCCTATTGGGATCATCTTCCCATTGGACTTACTTGTCCTCTTCGTTAATGAGCCGGTCATGGAATACCCGGTAGGTTTCATGTATCCATAACCTAATGAGCTTTTCGGGTTCCTTGAGGCGCGCTGGAGGTATCATGATGACCCCCGTAATGACCCGCGCGAAATCTCTAAGGGAGAAGGTATAGTGCGATTTTGCCGGTGTGGGAAGAAAAGTCTGGATTGCTTCTTTGTAAACATCCATGGTAGCCCCAACAGCCATTTTCGTCAGACGCGATACACTATCATCGTAGCCTTTTGAAAAATGCCAGTCCATTATGGTGGTGAAAATCTTCGATAGAGTCGCATCCTCGAACGAATCCGTGCATATAATGAGCATGTGACGTAGAAATCTTCCTGTTATCATGTTGGCACCGCCTCCAGGTTTCCCCATTGCCCCCACAAACAACTAAAAAACAACAATTTCTTGAAGAGAAATATCCCATCAAGGAAATAATTTTTTGGTACCACATCAATTAACTGTAGGACGCTGGTATCCTTATCGAACCAATAACCATGGTCGATCCACTGTCGAAGTAATTCAACCGGTGGTTGTGCACCCCATTGTTCCTTTTGGGGCATGCCCAAATCGTCGACGAAGAGCACGCATTTTTTGCCCATTGAAGGACCATAAACTCCACGACGTCGCTTATCCAACTTGGACATGATTACTTCTTGGGTCTGAAAACATACCATCAATTTGTCGTTGAATATCTGGTACATTGCACATACCATGATCGAACTTGTCCTTGCACTGAAGTTGATTACATTCGCAAGGTACTTCTCCTTGGGTAAATTGACCATGTGGTCCAGGACAATCGCCGATTTACCGGTACCAGTTGGACCTATAAATAGAATGGGGATTTCGAAGTCTAAGCAACTCCTTAGAAAATATTGTTGGCAACAGGACTCGTTCGTTTGGATAATCAGCTTTGCAACTTTTGCATTTGCGGGTATCTGCTGAATTTTATCAACTGTATCGATCCAATTGACCCAGGACCCGTTATTTTTCTTGTCATAATACCAATCGAAAATGTTGGAGCGTTCAGGGAAAAGTTGGGCCTTTGTAAGTTTAAAGGTCTTTGGTTTCGGGTGTTCCTTATTTTCGCCGTTCAGAATTTTGCGATAAAACACATCGAAAACTTTTCGGCCATCAGATGTTAGTAGGGCACCAAGGCCCCAAGCCATACAGAAGAGGGTAATGCATTGTAACCATATGGTGCTGACTTGCGTCTCGTTTTGTAACATTATCGACAGCAAACGCGTGAAAGACTAGAAAAAAGTGGCTAAATAGTAGTAGTAATGTCGTAAAATATTGGGGCTACATACGAAAAAGAGGTGATTGATGGAGGTTTCGGTGAATTGACGACAATTATGGGTGATTTCATAGTGACATGGTGGTACCAGCCAATTTATCAAGTCAATTATCAGTTCCATTTGCTCGGCAAGGAATATTTTCTCTAAGCTGACAGTGTAGGAGTCAAGAAGGGGTTGCCAGCCTAAAAGTTTCGGTTCGATGTAGATCATTCCACAGCGACTCACCGTTGCTGGTGACGCTTGCTCCAAATCAGCGGGTTCAAATATCAAATTCATCTTATTGGTCATCTGCACATAGAGATTATTGGTAAAAATGTGTTTCTAGTAGTATGCTATTGCTATGATAGTGGTATGATAGTGATAGGATAGTGGTATGGTGGTATACAAACCTGGATAATCTCCCCAGACATCAAACATAACTTCTTGTTGTCATCCAAAACAGTATTCATATTTTCGATCCATACCGCGTCCACAGGACCATCAAATAATATCCACTTTCTATCCAGAGTAGTTGCGTTTGCATATTCCCGAAATGTCGTAGCAAGCACACCATCAGTCCACTCATGGGATGCTGGATCGAATTGCCCATACAACTGACCCATCGTAATCGCCTTCGGATTGATGATGCGATAGGTCACCCGGTATTCGTGCAACTTGGCGGTTTTCTCATTGGACAACAAACCCAAAGCGTCCCCAAGTGACTATAATCACAATTATTTCCTACCTGACAATGAGTAGACTACTGATTTACCTGATAAGCGCACGTTTTCCCACCCATGGGTTCACCCACGACCATCAACCCATGCCTTACCAGGATCATTTCGTAGATCTGCATGGTCTTTTCGATGAAGAACGGTGTCGGTTGCAAGTTCTTCTGCTGGAGTACCGTGTGCAGACAGTCGATGAGATCGCTGCGATCAAAATGTGGTTGCTCCACACCCGGAAACAGATCCGAGTAGATACCCTCGAAGAGTGGAACATCCTGTGCCAGAAATTTCGGCAAATTCACATCGATAATCGCCCTTAAAACCAACTGCGCCTCATCCGTTTCCGGATAGGCTTTCTTGAGATTACCAGCAGCAAGCAGCACCGACTTGACAGCCCGCATACCATAATCGTAGTGATTCTGAGAGGATAACTGCTCTGAACATAGTTTATAGGTATGCACGATTTTTTGCGAAAGGGATGCTGCTGTTATGAACCCATAAGAATACAGAGAGATCTCTCCGATCATACCATAGTCGGGTACCATCATAGCCACCGTTCGGAAGAGTACCTTCAAATTATCCGGCAACTCCTGCCGACCCGCATATCCCGGATTCATCGTGATGAAGACACTACACGTGGGATCTAGGGATAATTCAGTACCTTCAAAGATGAACTTCTGAAGTTTGGCACTGATCGCCATTTGAATGCAGAGGATCTGTTGGGCGACTACCGAGAGCACCTCCAATTCAATACGATTGAATTCGTCGAAACACGCCCAGGACCCAGCTTGGGCAAGTCCCTTGAAGAACTTCCCTAATGCTTTGTAGTCCAGACCATCTGAGCAGTTGAAGACGACGCATTTTTTGGCGACAGCTTTTGCCAGGTCCTTAACTGTTTCGGTCTTGCCTGTTCCTGCAGGACCTTCGGGTGCACCACCCAGGTTGAGCTTAAGAGCGCCCATGAGGGTGCGATAGCAGCGGTCCGTTAGTGGGGTTGCCACCAATCGACCCGTATTGCCCAAGTATTCGAAACCATAGGCGACTTCAGTTGTTATCATGCAAACCGAGACGAGGTATTCCATCCAGTAATAGCGCAATTGGGATATCCACTGGAAGTCCGCAACGCTATCAACTTTGTTGTCACGTAGATTTCGCACGATGTCACGTCCTAAATCATAAAAATTAGAACAAATTAGAATTTTACTACGAGTATTGCATACCATGAACGTCGATAACTATGAGGGCTTCGATGGTAATCTGACTACCAGGTTCCAGTTTGGTTTGAACCAGCTGGACCGACTGTTCGATTTGAACGGTGCAGATATTCACGCGGTCCTTTAAGGTCTTTTCGACTATTGACTTGGTCACCTCGCGGGTCCAAATGATGCAATTGACACATTGCACGACCTGTCCAGGCCAACTTAGTATCCATTCGGGTCGCTCGTTGTTGTTATATGCCCTGAGGGCACTCGTAACGATGTCTTTCATGGATTGGATCATCAGTTGCTCCACTTGGACCAGCCATTTTTCGACCATACCCTTTGCTTCCTGGGGATGGATGCGTCCACTGAACGGAACATATTCCTTTTCGGCACTTATCATTCCCAAGATCTCCTCGTTCTCGATGAACTTCAGTAGATAGATACCCTCGAAGCACTTCTTGAGGTGGGGCTGCACACGTAACGGATCCTTAGTCTCAGAAAGGATCTCAAGCAATTCGTCGTTGGACAGGAAGAAGAATCTCGGGAAGAATAATCTCTTCTTTTCGAGGTAGTTGTTCAAACCTTTCTGGATCTCATCCAGGAGCGTGTTGTTCTCCTTGAGGATGACCAACATACCAGGGAAATTTGTAGCCTCGATGACGTGACTATCCAATTGGGTGTTTTGCTGGATCATTCGCCAATTACGATCGACTGCTTTGAAATTACGCGCCTCTGTGGGCATTTGCCTCATGATATCCTCGGAACTGAAGATTGGTTCCAGGTACATCCATGTAGATTGGCACTGAAATCAAAAAAATTAGAAGGATTCAGAAAAGTATTTGATGGAATCATACAATGAGCCATTGCTCGAGGATATCCTGCATTCCAATCAGCTTCTCCTCCCACGCGATCATCTCCTCCTCGAAGGGTTTGACATAGGGCGACCCACGCATTGTCTGGGCCTTCAGGATATGGTCATCTAACAACACCTGGATGTCATCTACAGCAGCTAGTATGCTGACACCAGTTTCCCGATAGGGTACCAGCTCGAAACAGACATCGACCCATTCCTCCTTCATCTTCTTCAAGTTCTTCTCCAGGGCGTACTCCTTGGTCGCAGCCGCACTGATCTCCTCCAACTGGCTGACATACGTCAACATACCCGCCTCGATCATATCATTCAGGGAAGACTCTGGAGTGATCTGCAGCTTGACCCCCATGACCGCACAAATCTGATCCCAATGTCTCTGCTGCAACCCCTTATTGCAAATCGTCTGCAGCACCGGAATCACATGCCGGAACTTCTCGACCTTCGCCCGAACCATTTCAGCGATCCTCCTCGCCCCTGCGTTGTCATGCAAGGTCTTACCTAGTTTGTACAACACCCGCCACATATCCTCGACCTCCTCGCAGATCTCGTCAGCGTCGAGCTGCTGGAACGGTCCATAGTACCACATCTCGTACTTCTCGTGGAAGTTGAGTACTGTATGCCACAACTTGTCATACGGATCCAGGCTGGAGATCATAACATACAGATTGGTAAATGGTGATGGGTCAAAGTCGAGCAGTTGCTCCTCAGCATTGATCTGCTCAGCTTCAGCCTTATCCTCCATCAGTTTCTGGCTGAGCTTCTCCACCGCCTCGGTGTTGTCGATCATCTCGTCCATGGTGAGCATCGCCGGGTCCTTCTTCTTGAACCCGATCACCTGCTTTTCGTGCTTCTTCAGCTTGTTCTCGAAGATCTGCCGCTTCGACTTGAGCACCGCCTCCGCCTGGTCCCTCTTCATGTTCAAGCGTTGTAGAGCCAACTCGATGACGTTCTCCATGTCTTTAGGCCACACGAAGACCCGCACGTTCAGCTGGATGTCCTCCTGGCTGAGGATCGCGTACTGCATGAGGAAGCTGAGGTTCTCGGCCGTTTCGCGGATCTTCTCGCGAATGTTGAACATGGTCACATCGCGACATTCGATCACGTAGTTCATCAACTCGACCAGCTCGGCTACAGTTTCCGGGGTCTCGGAGACCTTTTGGGACATCTCGTCGAAGAGGTCACATATAGCGCGGTTGTGCATGTGACTACGCTCGATGAAGTAGTTGACGATCGTCATTCGTAGGTCATCTACGATCTTGTACAATTGGTCATTGAGCTCCCCGCATTCCAAGCTCACCATGTTGAGTGGGATCGACCGACGCAGGAAGACTATCTCCTTTTTGATCTCCTGGTACCGATCGATACGGCGCGCGAAGTCCTTGAGAAAGGGCAGTGGCTCTTGGGCCATAAACTCAGCCAAACTCCTTTCAGCCTCGCCATTTAACAGATAGCAATATTGATCGTATAAAGTCAGATATTTTTCGCAACCCACGGAGTTTGGTTTGAAGCATTGCTCAATATTATCGTAAACATCCAGGACAGCTTCCTCGGTCGTATTAACCCAGTACAGAAAACTTTTGGGTCTCTTATCAAGTTCTGGAAAAATCAAGGTTTCTATACGTGGTATCATCTTGTTGACCTCCATGATCTTATTCAGAAACCCCGTCAGAATCATTTGCAGCTCACTCATCGAAGGGTGCAGCTTAATCTCACAGGACCCAGGCACTGCACGTGCTACAACCTGGACCATTGGGATATTAACCAACGCAAGGTCGAAGTAATCTTCACCATAGTCATTACCTTCGCGGAATTTCCACACGAAATCCAACACATGATTAAGGCTCTTCATCAACAACTTCCGGATCATCAGCGACATCAGCGTGGTGATGCACCGGAAGAAGCTATTGATCAGCTCGCCACTCTCGTAGTTGTCCTTCGGGGCGATATCCGCCCAGGCCCACTTCATCGTGATGAAGAGGTCTGCACAAGATCGCATGTACTCCTCCTCGATCAACCGTCTGCTGTTCTCGCACAGCTCCGTGGAGCGCGTGTTGATCGCCTGAAGGTCGAGCGGAAACGACAGTTCGCCCTCCATTTCATCGAAGGGCAGAATGTACATATCCTCGTACTTCTCCTGCCAGATCTGCCTCATGCGTAGAACCATCGGATTGGAGCAAAAATAATGTCGCTCCATGAACTGCTTAGCGATGTTGTAGTTGGTATGCCAGGGCATAGGGCTGCGAACGACCAGTAGGGGATAGACTGCTGGTTTGGTCTGGATGCGCAACCTTCGCCATTCGTAGGGATCATGCAGGATGTAGTCTAGTAGGAAAACACGCGTCGCGTCATAGTAGCATTTGCGTATTTCCGGAGGGCAGGCGGTCATGATATCCTCGTAGAACCGCAATGATTTGTACTTTTCAGGGATAGTAAGGGACGCTGTTTCGATGTAGGTCATATTGTAGGGTTCAATCATCTCGTCGGGGATCCCCTGCAACGAAATGGATCTTAGGATCTTGGGTGCGCTCCTTAAGGGTGTACCTCAGTTAAGTAGTACTCGATTTTCTCAAGGTCAATCATACGGACGGGTTTCTTCATTTCTTCTTCAGCCGACTCCACGAGCATCTGCTTCTGCTCATCGATCCCGATCGGGAGACATGCCTGAAATAAGGATAAATCTCTAGGGGAAACAACAAATTATTACCCAGGGGCTACAACCGCGTTTAGAGACCTACAACTCTTTGGGTGGCTCCTCTTCAAGCACGGGTTTCTTCAACGCCTTCTTCCTCAAACGAGACGCGCGCATCTCAGCCTTACGGCGCAGGTATTCTCCGGACATGAGCTCCTTAAGCGTGACAATCCCTGGATTGGGGATCTCTTCCACTTCGCCTTTCTTCTTCGCCTTGGAGTAGGATGAGTGCGCCCCACCGCGGCTTCTCGGTGGTGTCTTCAATGAGCCATCGGGGTTCAGGATGGATACCCTATGGCGGACGTTGTACGGCGGCATGTCCTGAATCTTTAAAGGCTGGGCGCTCGGCGTATAACATGATCCTTTGGGGTTGGCCAAGGTAGCAATAAATACAACTCGGGGTGAGTGGTTGCAACATACCTATAACTTCGCTGGGGGTGTAGTAATTGAACGTGTCCTTGTAGAGGACACCCTTCATACGCGCATCGTCCGCGAAGAGCGGTGGGTGCTCGACAATTTCGTAACAACGGCGTACAAGATGCGTTGGTGGGGTTTCCCCATATGGGGCTAGCCATGGTAGGGTGGGCAACTCGGGTCGAACTTGCCGACCGTATTTATCACAATGCGGCAGTGGGAAACCCATTGCTTCAATCACTTAAAACGCGGTATAAAACTTAAATTGTATACTTAAAATAATTCTCCAAAGTGAGAATCGGGACGAAGGTTAATATTCGACTGACAGGGCGTTAGTTTTGTTTTTTAGTTGCCTAGGAGATTGTAGTGATACTTGGCCCCAAACATAGCCCCTAAAGTGAAAGAGTTATTGAACAAACATTTACAAGGTGAATCATAAAGTGGCCCCTTAGACCACTTTATTTTCCGATATGAAATTCTTGAAATCGCCCAAGGTTTCAAAAATTTTCATATGTCCGGAACTAATGGACCGATTTGGATGATTCAAAGGGCATTAATAGTATTTTGGCGAAAAAATGACATTAAACATGGTCCCGAAATCCTGCGGGAATCGGAAATGCCCGAACTTGAAAAATGGGGTTCTAACAATGCAAAATTTTCGCTTTTTCGCTCTTTTAACTGCGTATAAAATTTAAACGCAATGATTTTAGCTATAACTTTGTGCAAATCTAGTATCTTCTCCTAATAATTCCATTTATCCGTCTAGACAAATTCCCAGCCGGAAGTTGTTACATAGCTCAAAATGCGAATGCTGTTGTAGTTCATGAATGCAAATCCATCCGTTACACTTTGAGGCGTTTAGCAAGCGCACTTCCGACGCTCGGTTGAAATTTGCATCTCCTCGATTGCCAGCCACGAGGGGACAATTAATAGTTGCACATTTCGCACGAAATCCCAATGCGAGTGTCACTGCTGTGACTGGTGCACGGGCAGCAATATTTCTTTGGGCGCGGCGAAGACTTCTTGATGGCGGAGGCGCGGGTCCAACACGCCCGAACGATTCCCGGCGCTAAATCAACAGCGACCTTAATGAAAAGCAAACGCTCGAATCGGCGCAATGGCGGCGGCAGCAGCAGCACAATTAATTAAGCAACACAAATAGATTTCGTTAATTGTGTGCGCATTACACAATTGCGTAATTCAATCACATTCGCGCGCGGCCGCGCAGCCAGCGAATGAGCCGGGCAAATTGAGGAAATTCAATTACGCGGTACCCTCTGTACACGGCGTGCAGGTTCGCGACATCCTGCACGGCAACGTGTTGCCGCTATCGTCGTTATCATCATCGAACACCTTCTCGTACGGCTTTGGTTCGGTTTCAATCGAGCGTACACACGTGCGGGAAATTCGGCGCATTGCAATGAACATATCCGAAACATAATGACCCAATGGTATTCACCTTGTGATTTTCGTGGGACCGCATAACTACACACTGATTACCATTCAAATTTGTACCAAATATCGAGTCGAGTAATATCCTAAATATATGTGAGATTACTTGCGTCAGAGGTAATTAATTTTCTCATTATATAATTGCTCGAGAAAATACTATTGAGACAATTAAATCTAATAGAATTGAAATAAATTTGCAGGACAATCAATTGCTCTGATGGAAAACAATGGTCAGCAAAGTTGTGCGACGTGAACGTGAAGTTTTTTCGTGTCTGCCAACTTTGGCCAAGTGTAAACTTTACGGCTCTCATATTTTCCACCCGTTTTGCAAACTTTGCTGTATTAAAGCGTTACATGAAATCAATAAGCAGTTTGCAAACTCCTTACTTTTGATAAATTGCATTATAAAAACGTTTGCAAAGCCTTTTCCTTTTGCACGTTTCGTAAGAAACAACCTGTTATATTCGAGTTTTCTTTCGGATACTCCACAACTTTTTACAGTAATTGTTTCCATTAAAGCGTGACCATATTATACTTTATGAAAGTTGTTTACGCAATAAAATTGATTTTAACCTACATCGAAATCCTAAACTATTTTTGATGTTTTTTGCCAGAATTTTTACTTGTCCTGAGAAATAGGCAAATGTTTGGACATCATAGTTGTCAGTTATAATTTTGGACCAGTCAGAAACAATTCGAAGCTATACAAAATTCCATTTGCGTTTTTTATTTGGCAGCACTCAACCCATCATTGCCCTTCTATGCATTCGATATGAAGTCCATAATTGTGTTCGAAACGAAACACGAACATTTTCCATTTGTAGCACGCTTCCGTAACGAGCAACTCGTAAATGGGTACTTTGTTAGTAGATTAATTAAAGCAATGTCGATACTAAGCCCTCGAATTAACTTTCTAGTGAAGCAACCCATGAAAATAGTTGGAAATCGTAGAGGTAGATGCGTTACTATGTCATTTCACAATTGCAATATTCCGGAATTCTTTGCCGAATCAAATTCTGCGCCAACAATCGCGCAGATTGTCGACGTTTCCGTGCAATCTGCGCACGAAGTAATCTGCCATATATCAGCGCGCGTGGGATGTACAAGGGCGCAATCAGACGTTTGCCAATCGAGTTATGTTGTTATTTTCTTAATGGTGTTATCATCACGGCCGGGGTTGTTCCATCTGCCGAATCAACAAGCAATTGGCATGCAGCGCCAGGCCGGGCGGAAATCAATTTGCGCGCGTGTGCTGCCGACGCGGCAATCCTGCACCAGGACCAACTGGCATTATCCCACAAAGAGCCGCACATCGCCGCATGCCGTCGAGCGCGCATGCAATCGCCGCCGAACGATGGTGACATTTCGTTGTTGCGAAACGGGGACACGCGCGCGTATTATTATTGCTATATCATCTCCTGCGCGTAATCGAGCGCTGCGAATCAGCCAAGTCTCATTTGCTTATTGAAATTATCGCCGAAGCGAATGCCGGCCGAATGCGCCGCCAGTCGATTAATAACCCAACAGGCCCAAGCTATTCAATTCTCGAACACCCCCTCACACGCCGCAATCACATGTATCCCATACCCTGGCGATGGTCCTGTTCCAATACCGCTGATGAATGGGGACTTTGGGTTTTGTTACAAGTTTAATGTGACCGAATGGCACAGATTCCAACCCATGTAAATCATGATATTCAAAAAATGGGTCAGCCTGGATATTATTTGGCATCGCCCTGGACGAAAAATGGTTCAAACTTCTAATTCATCCTTGATTTAAGCTATCCTCCTGCCTTACATCAACAATTTCAAACTTTTTGGTCATAGATCTCAGCAGCCTGCTGTTAGTTTTCAGGACTATATGTTTCTCTTCGAATGATTTAATATGTAGATCCATCCCGTCGATTCAAACCATTTGTCTGCATTGCAGAAATATTCAATCAACATCAGAATTTCAATTAAAAATTTCCGTACACCTGAAGCCGGATAGATGCCGAACAATGATTTATCACCGAAGTGCAAAGCGAAAAAATCGCACCCGCGTGAAATACGCGTTCACCTCCCTAATTAGCGTATTAGTTGCGGTCGTCAGCCGGGGCCCGCGAGCCCGTCGAACCATCTCGAGCCTCAATTTAATTATCAACCAGCAATTATTCAAAATTATCGATCTGGGCTACGTGGGCTGGCAGCAATGCCCCAGTATCCTGGGAGTATCGGGCCTATTAGCGTGTGCAACACGAGAACATCGAGGATCAGGTGTTGAGCACGCCTTTGGTGGTCGGGGGCATTTGCATTATTTACCAAATATGTAATATTCGCATATCTCCGTGTGCGCGATCCGCCAGCTCGAGGAGGAGGACCTGGAGCGTGTCATTTTCCTCGCCGCATTATTGCGAGGCGCATCGATATATTATTTCCCCGCCTCTCGCGTTTTTAATTGCGCCCGCTCGTTTACATACGGCCCAGCGTATGATATATAAATCCGTGTCGTTCATTAAAAAACCACTTCGGCCGCACGTACATTAACGCATTCATAAATTACACCGCAGGATAAATAAAACTTGCATGGAAATTAATTTGCGCCCAACGTGTGTTCGAGCACCGCTGGTTTGGGGGGTAATCGATGCGATATGCATGGGGGTGGGTGCGAAAATGATAGGGTTTCAAGTTTATAAACGGCTCGCATTCCCTGGATGATTGGAAGGTGGCTGCAAGAGGAGCCCACCGCAAGCAGAGAACTTAATTCATTCTATCGGTGTATTATCTACTTTGATAATAAACTAATGGTGCTTCATGCACTACGCCATTATCTTGCGTCATCATTGTTAACCATAAGTTGACGATATGGATTAAACTATGAATAGAAGTATTTTCAGAAAAAGGACCAAGAAGAGGAAATCGAAGATACAACACAAGGAAAATCGAAAATCCGAAAATCGATAACATCCAATTTTGGAAAGTAGATAAAACTGGTAATGGTAGATAAAACGCGTTCGAAGATATATAAAAACGCATCGCACTTTCGACTGTTACACGGCTGTAACGAATTGTGTCCAGGTACTGAAGCGGACGTGTGGTTACAATTTTTATTGCTAATTGCATGGCGCCGGGTGTCGCGATGGGGCGGCAGCTGGTGGTGCTGCCGGACGTGGTAAATAATGGACATATAACAAGCTTTTTCATCGGGTGGTATCCATTTCAGCGCAAGTTCGATCGCGACACTGAATTAAGTTCGGAAAAAACACAACATCGACACGCAAAATATGCATTTTTCTCGATACAATTCATTCAGCCGGTTATTGTTCGGTCAAATGTTATTATGCAAAACAGCTCGTCGTCGTTGAACCCGTCAGAGTGTGCGCATCGAATGGGATCGCTCTATTCAGCTATAGATTTCGGCAGGAGCACAAACGCGTACAAAAGGATAATTCACTTTGCATGTTCATTTGTCAATCTGGCCATTCATGTTCGCTCCAGGGCTGCTGGCTCCGCAATTGTGACACGATCTGGTATTTAGTTTAAATTTCCACACACCTACGCATGGGTGGAGCATTGAATCAACCATATTTCGGCTCGGGTGGGTGACCTGGTCCTGTACCGCATAAATGATACATCCGCTGTCAAAATTTGCGTTCCGCACCTGAGTTCTATTGAACACCAGCTGGGTCATTATGCGAAGTTTAAATTCTACCCCATTTCAGTCCAGATTGTTATAAAAATCCTGTATTTCTCATGTAATGTATTTATGTCGGGCGCTTGCAAATCATCCAGGACGAAATTATTACGCTTTTAATTGCGAAGTTCTCGTTTAATTTTCATTGCACGCTACACGCGCTGAATAAAAAGGATATGAAAAACGTAAACGAGGAGCACGGTGCGCAACATTAAATGGGCAATTAAAAGGCACGTGCGAAGGGACGAATCAACTCTTTTATATATGCGAGGCGGGTGCTCATTAGGCGAACGCAAGTAACAAGAACTGCTGCAAATAATGAGCGCTGTGGCTACGGTTGAAACATCGAATAATTGCGTTCTAATCGATCACATAAATTTTTACCCACGAGTCGTACATCTTGGCCGTCAAAAGTTTTCTGAAGTGTTCCGCTCAAACGAATTGCAAAGTTTTCACAAAGTCGGAAGTTAAACAAAATGAGGCTGCGTAAAACGGGCTCGTTTCGCCACATTCGGATAAAATTTGGGGTAGTCAAGTATTCGCCAGATATAAATAACTGGAAGTGAGGTATTTTATACAAATTAATGGGCATTGGCCAAAATACATTGTAATTGGAAAGGTGCAAATCGATTTTTGCCCTCACTTCAGTTCCCACTGCGTTTTGATATGAATAAACAAATATTTGCAAGTTTGTCGCTAAATGCAAATTTTCCTCTCTCGCTATGGTGGTTTTTCGGCGGCAGAGAGATCCATTTTTCGTATTTTTAATTCATAAATGCACGAGCTAACAAAAGCAACGCGCATTGTGGACATTCACGCTGCGAACTAATTAAAAAGCTCGCGCGAATCCATGGTTGTTGAAGTGCACTAGAATATTGGACAATTTAAATAAGCGCGATTCACTCTACACCCGCACATGCAATGGTTCATTTTGAAAAAGCCAAAAACAATTTGAATCTACTGAATTTAATGACCTGCCGGTCGTATTTCAAAGTGGAATATACTGATGAATGGTGCAAAAATTGCTAGACCCATAAATTGTAATAATGGTAAAATGCAAACAAGCAAAACCAATCGTTAATTAATTTTTAACTAAACAAATTGGCAAAATAATGTAAACAATGGACTACAAATGACATGGATAATTGGATAAATCAGATTTGCCCGTAAAATGATAACAAACAATTTGGTGAAATTGCTCAGAGGACTATTAACTACCAGTAATTAATTAATGATTTGTTACTGTAACATATGAAAAAGGAAGTCGTGCTTCCTAGAATTTTGGGACATAAACAAATTATAAACTCCAATCTGGTTAATTAAGGACTCCAAATAGTGAACAACATTTTAAACAGGATGTGAGCCAACAAAGGTTTATTGAAATCGTTAATACTCTAATAAATAAATTTCAGTAAATAAGCAGTGCATTTATCAATTACAAACTGAAAGTCAATCAATGGGCCTAGCATATAATATTGCACTAATGAATCCTGACTAATAACGAAAGCTGTGTTCGGGTAGTGTCAGGTCAGCCAAAAGGGCATCACGAGTTGATGAAAGCATTTCCAACAAAATTTCATATCAAGTCCTCGATATTTTCCGAGTGCTGCTCGTCGAGAATAGTTTCAAATGCGCGCGTTATGTATGATAGAATGTCTCGATGTCGTTACAGACGTATGGCGCACTCAGTGCCCCGAAAGAATATACTCAGTGAGTGAGCAACGCGTACAAACAGACGTTAATGCTGGTACGCAAACGTGGTGCACATATGAAACGGCCAATGCTCAAGCTGGCAGAACGGATGGAGCCATCAAATATATTATAAGCGAAAGCATACGCGGGGACTGTCAGGCGAAAGGAGGTCAGAAAGGAAGTGCTTTTCCCTATTGTTTCCGCAGGACTCCGGCCCAAACATGATGTTATTGCCCCCTTTTATTCCGCCGTAAATAAAAAGACCCTATAAATATCCGAAACACACGACTCGCATCAACGACGCCTATCAATTATCACCGGAAAATATGATTCAATTACGCGTAAAGCACATAATCAAATTCCCCATTCGCATTTACGCGTGCGTCCTAAACAAGATAGCTGCCTACTTTGCTCGCCGTCGACAAAGCCGCTGGAAATGCCGCGCTGTAATCCGGAGAGTTGGGAAAACTGGGACTATGTCGACTTTAAATCGCTAAATCTGGTGATTCGTCCTCCAAGGAAGCGCATAGCAGCACGGAAAAATAAGGGGAAAAACTTGGCCGAACTTGGGCGCATATGAAGTCCCTTCGCAAATAAATTCGCCATCGCTTCGGCCCAGTAACTTACTGACTGCGATTCGCCCTTCTTCGCAGTCGAGCGCATACGCGAATGCAAACGTGCAGATGATATTGCCGTACCTTTCGCTAAATGTGCGCCCTGAAGGGGGTGTGTGGAAATTTTGGCTTGGATGCTTCGAGAGCGCCCATAATCCTAACTTTACAAATGCAACCCCAGGACCTATTTATACGCCGCAAAACATGAACAACACGCGCGCCCGTTTCGGTTGGCGGCAGAGGCAGACACAACTATAGAGGCAAGAAATGCGCGCGCGAAAAGTTTGCCAATAACTCGGCGTGAAGAAAGTTTCGGCGCTCGCTCTAATGAATTCGTTAATTAAAACGCGCTCCCCGCCGAAATATTGAGTGTCGCTATATTATAGTGTTCCTATGCAGATTATTATTGCGCGGCCACTATGGTAACATTCGTAATGAAAATATCAGGCGAGGAAAATAGAGAATTATAAAATGGAAATCGGAAACTGGAAAATTAGAAACTCCAGCGAACTTGCAGCATTTCATTATTTGATTTCCTTGGGCAACCATTTCATTTCGCATCAGCCGAAATGCACTGATAATTTATTAGTTATTTTACCAATAGCGAACTTAAAGTTACTTCAGGAAAGAAAACACCTCGAGGGATCAATTAGGAAGCCTCCTGCATCCTGCGAATATAATTTCAACAAGCAGCTAACAAGTTATTTAATTCAAACTTTCAGAGAACTTGTATATAGCATATCATTAATAATTAAATAAATAAACTCGAACTACCCTCATCAAACAATTGATCGTTCTGAAGGAATCGCTGATCAATTATAATGTGTTTATATAATAACCGCAGACTGACAAAATATGAAATTGCAAATTGCAAAATTCTCAATAATTACCACGAAAACAAGTGCGTGCGACAAAGCGACGGGAATGTCCCGCATGGCTAATCAAGGATAAACGCCGGTTTACGGAACAAATGCCTTTCATGCCATTCATGACAAGAGCACGTCGAAGTCCTTCGAGACCTTAATAACTCTATTGGCCATTATGTAAATGTTTCATCCGCGAAATCGGGACTGCGTGGCAAAATTTCGCATTGAACGCCACTCAAACGAAGCACGAGCCGCTCAATTCGGGCACAATAAAGCACCCTTATCACTACACGTTTACGTCCAGCGGCGTTTATCGATGCGATGTATAGCGTGGGCGGGCGGGCGCACACATATGTACGCCGAGAGTGCATGGAGGAACAATTGACATTGTGGACGCGATAGCATTTTGGCTCGTTTGCCAGCGGCCGCGTTTACGAGCCGAGTGGTCTCGTTAATAAGCCCGAAGTTCGAGAGCCGGTTCCAATCGATAGCCACTAACTGTCCGTGTTTATGTCGTGGGCAATAATTGCAGAGGGCTTTTTCGGGCGCGGGACAAGTTCGAATTGCTAAGAAGCGCGGCTTCCGGCTTGACAGCAACCACCAGAGCGCATTGTCTGCGGCTTGCTGCTCTCCAGCGTGCCATTTGCCGAATTAGACTTGGTAAAGCTAATGCCTATTGTGCAGCTAAGACGAAGGGGTGGTTGCTGTAAGACTTGCGGGGGCGGTATGTCGATGGAATTCTGGCGTGGGTTCTCGCTGGTATTTCCTGGTTGTCGGTTTCGAAGTATGCGAGTTGCGCAGCACGAGTTTCACCGTCATTTATTTGTTGGTACGATTTTGTTTCGAGCAATGTTAAGGATATGAATAGACGCTCAAAGAGGGAAAACACGAAAGTCGATTATGAAGTCAGACATTGAATCGCAGAAATTAATCGCACTCTTTTGTAGTGATTTGGACCAAATTTTAACGCATTACAGAAAATGTTTTTGAGACATGAAGACCTACGCAATAGTCCTTCAGAATTATCAACCTTTTGGCATATCAAATCTCTTTGTTTTGGCTGGAACCGGAAACCAAGAATTTGATCTGACTTGGAAATTTAATTAAAATGAAATATTTCGAGTATTGAAGTACTTGCGCATTTACAACAACCAACCTTGAATTCAGAACATAAACTATGAATTAAAAATTAGACCCATTGTCTTCACATGGGAAGCATTAAGTAACAACGTAATCGAAATTGCTTCTGGAGAGCATAACGAAAATAATCAGATTATAAGAAATGCGCCCGTTACTATTATTGCATTACTTTAAGAACATTAACAATTCGAACGCATTAAACGAATTATTATTCATTATCTTTGCGACTTCAAGTGCTTAACCTGATTAGGAGCGTATCCATTGCGCTGTGCGCGCTTGCCAGCCGAAATAATAAAGTTGTTGTCATCTCAAAAACTTAAAACATGCGCACGTGAACAATGAACCCCCAAGCTTCACAATGCGTCGCGAACTATCATTAAAATCCAAGGAGCCGAACAGTTGGCAAACTTTCCAGCCGCCTCCTCGCCGCACCTTCAACACAAAGCGTAATTGAATTTTAAATATACAGACGTGCGCGCCTGTTTGCCAGTCGTATGCTGCTGTCGTCGTCGTCGCCGTCGTCGGGGGCGGCATTGTCGCTGCCATCGTCGTCCTCGCTGTTGTCAACATCGCCGCCGGGCAGGAGCATACATCAAACAGCATCCGGCTCGCTGCAATACAAATACGTTCTGATATGATTACATTTGATGGGGAGTCGCGATCGGGAGGCGCTCGCACGGCGGCCGTAATTAATCCGGCATGGCAATAATTAAACTAGTCAATATTAGAATTTGGATGGAGGCTGAGAGCGACCACAGAGGATGTGCGCATAGTGTGCCCCAAGGGACGGAGGCATTTTCATCTCCTTGCAATCGACCGTGACAATTACCACACTGGGGTCGTGATAGCAAAACAAATACGAGAGTAAATAGCAGCACAATTGTGTTGTCAAACTTTTGCAAACAGTTTTTCAATTAAATCACAATAGGACACTTCGAAATGAATTTGGAATCATGTCATATAAAATGCATTGTTTTAAATATGTGAATTTAACTTTTTGAAACATTAATCTTATAAATTTTTTAAATTTGCAAAAAACTCTAGGTATGCTAAAAAGATGCTTTTGTAAGAAATTAAAAAACATGAGAAGGTCCAATACATCACTTTGAACAAATGTTTTGGTGCATTAAGTGCATTACAATATTTGCAATTTATACCCCGCAAATTTTAGGGTCCTTGACAGAACTTAGCCATGGTCTTAGTGCAATGACCATGCCCACCCCCGCGACGTGGACGCGCCTGTCAAGAATTACCCAGGTGGACTCAAACAAGTCAAGTCCCCTGGGCCGGGTTAATGATTTTGCGACTGAAATCAGAAGGCAAAATCAAAGGCACCTGAAACAGAAAAGCAAAAGATTATCCCCCCGTGTGGGGGGGTACACAAATATACCTGCACAAAATAAATACAACAAAAGGGTTTTTGTTTTTTTNGGCATTTATAGTATTTTTTCAAAAAAATAACATTGGTCATGGTTCCGAATCTCTGCGGGAATCGGAAATCCCCGAACCTGGAAAATGGGGTGGTAAAAATGCAAAATTTGCGCGTTTTTTTCGCACTTTAACTGCGTATAACTTTTAAACGGTTAGACCAATTAAACAAAATTTAGAACTAAATTGCAGTTCTTGATGACCACTTTCCAAAAATGTGTGGGTTTATGCCCTTTTGACCACAGGAAGATCAGAAATTGCATTCAAAGAAAAAAATTGAAAAAAAAGTTTGTAGCGAAAAATCCGATGGGTAATTCTTAAAATCGCTCGAGTTTTCAAAAATTTTCATATCTCCAGAACTAATGGACCGATTTGGATGATTCAAACGGTATTTACCATATTTTGATGAAAAAATAAGATTGGTGATGGTCCCGAATCCGTACGGAGCTGGGAAATACCCGAACTTGAAAAATGGGGTCCTAAAAATGCAAAATTTTCGCTTTTTTTCGCGACTTTAACTACGTATATCTTTTAAACGGTTGAACCAATTAAAATAAAATTAGAACCAAATTGTAGGTCTTGATGAGCACTTTCCAAAAATGTGTGGGTCTATGCCCTTTTGGCCATGGGGAGAGCAAAAATCGCGTTCGTAGAAAAAAGTTGTAAAAATAGTTTGTAGCGAAAAAATCGATAAGAAATTCTTAAAATCGTTCGAGTTTTCAAAAATTTTCGTATCTCCGAAACTAATTGACCGATTTGGATGATTCAAAGGACATTTATAGTATTTTGACGAAAAAATAACAATGGACCTGGACCCGAAATCCTGCGGGAATCGGAAATACCCAAACTTGGAAAATGGGGTCCTAAAAATGCAAAATTTTCGCTTTTTTTCGCGTCTTTAATTACGTATATCTTTTAAACGGTTGAACGAATTAAACTAAAGTTAGAACCAAATTGTAGGTCCTGATGATCACTTTCCAAAAATGTATGGGTTTATGCCCTTTTGGCCATGGGAAGAGCAAAAATCGCGTTCGAAGAAAAAAGTTAAAAAAAAAGTTTGTAGCGAAAAAACCGATAAGAAATTCTTAAAATCGCTCGAGGTTTCAAAAATTTGCATATCTCCGAAACTAATGAACCGATTTGGCTGATTCAAACGGCATTTACAATATTTTTGCGAAAAAATAACATTGGTCATGGTCCCGAATATCTGCAGGATTCAGAAATATCCAAACTTGCAAAATTGTGTACCTTAAAAGACAATTTTTCTATTTTTTTCTCTTTCACTTAAAAAATTGTCTTATCACACCTGAAATTGAATCTATCGATTGTCATTTTATGACCAGTCAATTAATTAATCAATCAATTAATTAATTAAGAAAAAATATTAGAATTTCATTAATGACCTGCATATTAAAATTTAATAGCCAATTTCCATAAGAAACCCACTCCGTTACTGCAATAAATTATGACTATTATTAGAATTCGCAAACAGTGAAAATTTGCATTCCTTTCCTATTCACTTATTCACTCCATGCACATACATACACACACACACAATTTTTTTATGCCTTTCTTATTCTTATTAACAAGCAAGAACGTCTATTACAATTTTTTTATTACAGCAATAATTCGATAAACACTCACCGTACATACTTTTCGTTAATTATCCATGCTAATTATTGCCATAAGCGCACTCAATGAAATCGCAGCCGAAGCACGAATTTAATATGCAAAAAATGTATTATTATTATTATTTGTTATTATTGCTACAAATTTCAACATTATTATTTTTTTTTCAGAGTCATCTATCCGTGACGATGAAAATATTTGTGCGTTCTGTTTGCACACACATCCAGTGTAAAAAACGACACGTATGTAACTAGGAATGAGTATGACTTATAAGTGAGAGATATTAATACATAAATTAACGATGAAATTTGAATTTTTAATTTATAAGGTGGCAAGATATCGTTTTATTATATTGTAATCATATTCAAAATATGTGAGTATTCCTGTTGATTAGATTTCTAGACTTTATACAATGCCTAATTAACACTCGCTGCACTCGGTCTACATGTATGTAGTTTGTAGTGTGCATTCTATGCGCACTTCAACGGTTCACATTGAGTCTATGTTGCGGAAATTTATTCGAAATGTTCATCGAGTTGGACGTTCTCTATGCTGTTTATTATGTTCGTGAAAATGTATGATTCGTTTCATGTTTATTTATTTTAAAGTTGAAAGTTGATTTTCCAAATTTGATAAAATATTTCAAAATTCAAAATGGCATAACTGTTAAAATAATAACACGAGAAAAGTCAATAAAAGTTTATTATGTAGAAAAATTCATCACAAATTTATACATTGTATCTTACTTTTAATTAATTGTTTATTATATGTTAAAAAATAATGAAATTAAAAATTGTTAAAACTTATAATTTAGTTTTCTTATTTATTTGAAAATTTCTCAAAGTAAAGAACAAAAATATTGGATGTATTTGATGTGAAATGAAATAATAGTTCATTGGGAATTAGGAAATTATAAGAAACAAGTGTTATTTTATGAAAAAAAAATATGGCAATTTTAAAAGAATTGTTTATCTGCTCAAAATTGAGACAAGGTAAATTTCAAAGTGGTATAACTTGAAAAATAATTAAGATAGAAAGTTAAATAAAAGTTCATTTTGCAGAGTAACTAATCACTAATTTATATGTTTCAGCTATTTTATAAATAATCATTTCTTGAATGTTTAATAGGCAATTGAAATAATAATTGTTGAAACTTAAAATTTGGTTTTCTTCTTTATTTCGTAATTTCTCTGAAAAAAGAACAAAAACATTGGATGTATTTGATATGAAATGAAAGAATAATTAATTGGGAATTAAAAAATACTAATAAATAACTGTTAGCATTTTATAAAAAAAATATGGCAATTCTAAAAGAGTTGCTTATTATCTGAAAATTGAAGTAAAGTAAATTTCAAAGTTGAAGAACTTGAAAAATAATAAAGATAGAAAGTTCAATAAAAGTTCATTTTATAGAGTAACTTATTAAAAAATTATTTACTATAGGTACCCAATAAATAGTTATTTCTTATATGTTTAATAAGAAATTGAAATAATAATTGTTAAAATTTCTTCTTTACTTAGTAATTTCTCTGAAAAAAGAACAAAAATATTGGATGTATTTGATATGAAATGAAAGAGTAGTTCATTGGAAATTAAAAAATAATGAGAACCAAGTGTTATCACTTTATTGATAATAGATATGGCGATTCTAAAAGGGTTACTTATCATTTCAAAATTGAACAACATAAATTAAAGTAAATTTCAAAATTGAATAACTTCAAAAATAAGAAAAATAGAAAGCTCAAATAAAATTTATATTATAGAGAAACTCATTACGAATTTATACATATCATACACTTTATAAACAATAATTTATTAACTAACTAAAAAAATTGTTAAAATAATAAAATATAAAAGTCAAAATTTACTTGTCAAATAATTTTGCTTTTTCTTATGGATAAAGAATAGAAATCTTGAATTTGTTTGTTATACAATGAAAGAAATATCCATAGTAAATCAAACAACGATGAGAACTTGGTATTATTACTTAATAGATAAGAGATATTGCGAAATTTAAAGAGTTTCTTATCACTTTCTATTTGAATGATACCAAATTTAGAAATTTAAAACTGTAAATAATTTCAAAAAATTAATAGCTGTCAATAGAAGAATTAGTATTTCAGACAGAGGATTTTTTTATCTTTATAATAATATAAACATTTATACAAAAATTAATTGTATATATACATTTTTCTTACAATTAGAAAAATAAAGAGGAAATTTTCATATCGTAAAATTTATTCATCGATAAAACGTGACAATTTCTTTAAAATATTATTTAAAAAATGTTGATAGTTGTTATCAATTGAAAGAATAATTCATGGGAAATCAAATAAACCTAACAAGTAAGTTTTATCATTTTAATGATAAGAGATATGATTATTTAAAATAAATGTTTTGCAGATTTCACATCATATTTTGATAGATTTCAATTATTAATAACTGCAATATGAATAGAAATTGAAAACATTTGATATTACCTCGTGATAAAAGAAATCTTCAAAATAGTTGTAGTATTTAAAATGATTTTTGCAATATAAAATGAACATAATAACAAAGACTTATCAATTTAAAATTAATCCTTAAAAATTGCAAATTTCATCGACAAATTTGGGCAGATTTCAAAAATTAATAACTATAAAACGAATAAATTTACAGCTGATAAGAAATTTTTGTAAATTAAATCGTTTTAGATAAATATCAATTTTATTCTGGATTATTGTCTATTTTATAGTCTATTTAATTATGAATTAATATTCGAAAATTATCAAATTTAAAGGAAAACTTTTGAAAAAAAAAGAAGACAGTGAAAAAAATTCGTTTCCAAATATGAATGAAATACATTTTACAATAGTAAAATTTATCTCCCAGATAACAAAATACTAAAAAACCAGCAACATCAACAACAACAACGAAAAACAAAGAAGAAATAAAATAAAAGCACACAATTGGAATTTATTGCTTAATTAAAACCGAGAATTATTTATAACGTTTATCGTATTATTATCATTTAATTCGTCTTCCACGCGAGTCGCAATAGAAACGATAATCGAGAACTTCATATGCATCTTGATTCAAATCGAGGCAAAAAAGAAGTAAAGTATGGTTAAGGAATAAAGACAAGATGAGAGAATGCAAGAATGAAATGAACAACGCACTTTGTTTCCCGTGCAGCAAAAATCTAATTAAAAATTAAATTGCCTTTTGTCTTCGGCGCAACAGTAGTGCACTCTAACCTAGAATTAGGGGAGGTTTTGGGGGAGTTTGAGGAAAAGCTGCTTGCGCACGCGCATTCAATAATTATAGCCTGCGTTGGTAACTTAAATAAATGAGCATCCATGTACAATGAATTATATCAACGGAAGGCGAAAGAAGAAAAAGAAGTAGAAGTAGATGAAGATAATGATCAGTTTAAAAGATGTTGGACAATGAGTTGAAGATGGATTTTGGGATGGTTTGGGGTTTTTTTGGGGGGCGGTCATCTGGGTGCATTGTTGCATTTGGGGGGCGGATGGTTCATCAGCTTCTTGATGGTAATTTTTAGAGATCTTATGGTTTTTAGAATAATTCGAAATTTTTTGTATTGTCGTTGGAGAATTTGATATTTTCGGAGGTTTTGTACAATTGTTAATTTGATATAACATATGATATTCTCAAAATGGGATAAATTGTTTATTTTTATGGTTAATTAAAATCTTGGATGTTTATTGTTTTATGAAGAAATTATTGCAAATGGAAATAATCTAGAAGTTGGTTGCCTTGATTTTTGGAAGAAATAAATTATTTTATGGGCGATATTTTTGCATTTCTCAACAAAAAGTTTGTTATGTTTTATCTTTCAGAAAAGAGTGTTAAATTATCTAAATAATAGTGAAAAGTTTATTCAAATTAATCAAATAGTTTGGAAAATATAAGGAATTGAAAACATTATAAAGTTTTTGTGCGAAAAAATATTGATTGATTTTCCAAAGCAAAAAATGTTATTTAAAAACTATTGAATGATAAATCGCTTACAGTATTTAAACAATAAAAGTTTATTTTACAAAATATCCTGTTAATGGTATAAATAATCCCAGTAGTTTCGAAGATATGAATTTTTCTTTCAAAAATGTCGAAATCCAATGATAACTTTTGCATTTTTGATTTCTCAGCATTAATTTGCATAATTTTTGTTATGAAATATCATTATATTATACCTTTTTATAAATGTTCTTAAAATATCTATAGAATTCTAAAAGTTGATCAAATTGTTTAAAAATTACAGTCAATTAAATTAAATTAAAAACTTTATGAAATTTTTTTAGCTTTGTGATTTTCGCTAATTTTGAGATACAAAAAATTTGTTTTCGCAAATGATAATCATAATATGCAAATTACCACCTTAAATATTAACACCATGATTCACAAATTGTTCTTTTCATAATGTAAATTAAATTTTGCAAATATCAATTTTTCTTAAAAAAAATAAATGTAAAAGTTTTGTTTTTTATTCCTGATTTCAAAGCCAAATTCTTGTATTTTTTTAAAGGGAAATTATATCATGTTATATATTATTGGAAAGAATATTAAATTATCTACAAAATAGTAAATTTTTGATCTTAATTGACCAGATTGTTTAGCAACAATATGCGAATAAGTGTAAAACAAAAAATGATTCGTTTTTTTAAATAATATGAACTGATATTTAAATACAAAAACTAGGTATTTTCAAAATTAAAAATTGAAACTATATTTGAAAAATAATATATTTCTTTTAAACAATAACGTTTTTATTATTTTAATCGATCCAAAACTTTTCAACTTATGATTTTTTTTTCGATATTAATCTAAATTCCATTTTTTTAATTTCGCACCATAATTTTAAATTTAACATCAAAGTTTTCCAACTTTGATTATTTTCTAAAACAGTAAATTCAAGAGATTATTCAACGGTAAGTGCATCCTTCTTGAATGTCTTACAACCTACAACTTCCTTGTTTTCTCTGCAGAAATAAGCAACAAAAACAACAAAACAACAAAAAAATGAAGAACACCATGATTGTAATTAATTGCATCATCAACGACTCTGTGGAAATGTTAATTAATATTACGTATGAGACCATCACAACGTAATTTGTTTATAATTCTGGTTTAATATGATCCATAAAAGGAATGTGAGCAATTTCAATAATTAGCACATGTTTATTGAGTTGACTATGAAAATTTGTGAATTTCGTAATTTTGGGTAAAAATTACGTTTTTTTGATTCTATTTCCGCATTTTTCAGGATTGGAAAGGAAGGAATCTTCTTTTCTATAAGGTACATCCAGAAATATTTGAACATTATTTCTATTTTTGATTGATAATTCCACAATTATTTAATTACATACAATTTAACTTTTTAACTTTTTAAATAAATTTGATTATATAAAAATTATCATATATCATATAGCATATTATCATAAATTTCTAATGAGGATATATGAATATAAACTCCTGTCAAAAAGATTTGCAAAATTTAATTTCAATTATTTAATTACTTAAAAATGAGACAATTTCTTATCTTTTCAAAAATGATCCTTTTCAATCAAATATTCTTGACCTAACTTTACAAATTTTTGACAATTTTTAATTTTCACCAACATATTTTTGCTTTTGACTCTGTGGATAGAAAATTTCGTTTGCTGTTTGAAAGATATTCGAAAATAATTTATAAATGACCAGCGAGTCATGTAACACGTTGGTAAATTATTACAACTAATTAAATATGCAAAACAGTTATGTTGGTGCGTTGAAGGTGCCATTAGATGTGTGTTCCTCCTCGTCGTCGTCTTCTTCCTCTCTGAAGCTGAGGAACTCTTCATTCAATTCAGCCAGCGAACGAACGCAGAAGAAACATCTTCGCGAGATGGTAATGCACTTAAACGAGTCGTATTACTTTCATTTTTAATTTATGCCTCTTTGCCACATTCCAGAGACAGCATTGGTTCTTCAAGAAGAAGAAGAAGACGAATAACTTACACACTTACAAATTTATTTTACACACCTACACTTGATGAGAATTTTTGCAAAAACAAATGGAATAAGGTATACAACTTATTACTGATAACCAAAACAAAAATAAAAACAAAAAAGAAACGAAATCAATCAATAAAAAGTTTTGGAATAATCAAGAAGTTTATGAAAAATTTTTGGTACAAAATTCCAGTGCATTTTGAATTTATTGATTTTACGTTTTTTTTTTGTTAATGTAATTTCTTGTGGTTATTTTCATGGTAGTTTAGATTTCATTGCAAAATCCTAAGTAATTGAATCACATGATGATTGTTTAACTCATGTTGTTGGAGTTTTTATTGTTGATGTTTGGGTTTTTATTGCTGTTGTTATTTTCAAGGAAAACATGCATGTCGCATTAAAATTTGATTACGTCGTCGTTAGAAATTCCATTTATTGCTGTTTGTTTAATTATTTTCGACGTAAATGTCCTCATTTGATGATGAATTTCTCTTTCAAATTGCGAAATTTATTTTTGGACATTTTTAACAACAAATTTACAAAGATTTCGATGTTATTTAAAACTTTAATACTTTAGCTAATAAACGTTATTTCAAAAATTTGAAATTTGATTATTTAATTTAATTATTGCATATTTTTGAAAATTCAATTTTTTACAAGAGTTGCAAAAAAATGATTTTTTAATTTTGTTTCACTGGTTTCTTGTTTATCAAATTTATTATAAGTATGTTGTTAATATTCTTGCTTAAACACTGAATTTTTTTAGCTAAATATAAATTTAAATAAATAAATTTAACAAAAAATTTACAAAAAATGATTTTAAACACAATTATTACACCAACAAATAAATAAAGTAATAAAAAGATGCACATACGCAAATTTGAATTATATTTACACATTGAAATTCTTAAGAGGAATATTTATGAGTTCCAACATCAATTTACAAGATGCATTTACTTCATAGAAAAAGAACTGAAAAAAAAAGAATCTTAAACAGCATGGGGCTTATTAAAAATCCGTCAAAACCTTAATGAAGATTATTAAGTGCGCACTGACTATAAAATTCATTCATTCAGAATCACGTGATGCTTTTCATTTGCATTGCAATTACTTTTATGTAATTTACCTGCAAATTTTTATGACTGGAGTTTTTTTTTCACCAATTTAATTTTAATTTATTTATATCTCATTAGAATATTTGAAAAAATTGCTACATAATATTTTATATATAAATCATTTACTGTTTTATCTTATCATAATTTAATAAAAATAACAACAAATTATTTTTAAAAAAAAAATTTCAGTAATGATTTTGAATATGAAAAAAACTTTGAGAAATTTTCCGTTAAAAAAGAAATTCAAATAGTACGTTGAACCAATAGTACGACAAACTAAATATAAAACTGAAAATTAAGTCATTATCTTAGCTACGAACAAATTCACTTAATTACCCACAATAATCCATTGTAATTGATGGTAAATGATCAGCAATAAATAACTCAATAAACTGTTACTCCTTTCGAAAGCTTTCCTCCTTTTTCGCTTGTATACTTAGACATATATTTTTTGTCCTCGGCCATCTTCGTCTTCAGTTGTGGCCGGCTACTGGCAAGCAAGTTGAAAAATATGGCCGGCAAATTATAATAATCGTAAATAAGTAGCATCATCGTCTGGTGGACGTTCGTCGGTCGGTTCCTGTGTCATTAAAATGCAATTTCTATGATTTGATGCGAAACGCAAGCTGCAAAACGTGTCCATTTGCTCGTATATTACAAGCAACGAGTTTAAACCGAGTATATGTAGAAGCAAAGAAAAACGAAAGAGTTTCTTGGAAATTGATTGTTTGTTGTGTGATAAAACCACGATAAATTAGTATGACTATACATTTATTAGAAAATCTACAATAAATCAGTAGAACTATATAATTATTTATTTTGGATTTTAGATTTTAGATTTTTAAAAGGTGCTTTATATTGAATGAAGTTTGAAAAATGTTTATTTAACATTGAATTTGCAAACAGAAAGATTTTTGTTTTTTGAAATTTTATCACTTCTTTTCCATTAATTTCGTTAGTTTCATTTTTAATGCGTTTATTTAAATTCATTGAAGAAAATAATGTTATTTAAATTTTTATTTGAAAATGTAGTATTCAAATAAAAAAATTTGCAAATTTGAATAAATTTTGCAAAAAAATTAAGTCAAATTGAATGATTTTCTAATAGGAAAAAATATACTCTAAAAAGAAATATAATAAATAAATAAAATAAATAAACGACAATTTATTGTACTTTATTCTTAGAAATTATTTAAACAAATTATTACATCAAAAAATCAAAACAAAATAAATAACATTTTCAAAAATTTCCACAATTTAATTAGTACAAATGAAAAATCAAATGATTGATTTATGAAAATTTAATTTAACCTAATATTTTGTTGCAAAAATATTGCATCACATTACAGATTCATTATTTCATCTTGATGACTTTCTTCGAAGTCTTTCTTCTTCAAATTTCTTCTTCCTTTCAAATTCATTTGAATTACAGATTGCAAATAATTGATAAAAAAATTTTCTTGTGCAGTTTATATTGCTGATAATTATTGGTGAACACTCAATAACCGAAAAAATATCATCATTAATCATTTTTGAAGCAAAATTGAAATCAAAATTGAAAAAAAAAATAATCTTTAATATTATTTATGATATTTTAATGTTGTATCATCCAATTTGGCAAAACACCTTGTTTATATCTTCTGCAGATTGTTGAAAGAGTGACGTATGTGGGTGCTTGTACCTTCAAGCAAAAGAGATTTCTATATCACATAAAGATGTTCCAAATATTTTTGAAATTTTTTCACCAGCGAATTTGAAAAAAAATAATTTTCAAGTTTTGTAGATAAAAATACCAAAAATTTTTGGCTGGACTTTATTTCGCAATATGTCACATTTTTCTTGCTTGCAGATTGTTTCATTATGTTTAGATAAACACCACAATTGGAACTGGAGGCACACTTCTTCATCTTTGATTGTAGGAAGATGAGCAGGCGTATACGTAAATGTAATGGATGCCATTCTAATCCATTCCAAATTCATCCGAAGCAACCCATCAACAATCACCATCACCAATATGCAAATCTGCCTCTGTTGATATGCAAAAATGAATTTCGACTTTCATTTCATCATCGATCGAATCGTTCAATCTTATCTCCAATCTGAATAGTAATTTTTCATTCACAAGCAGTTCAGAACTATTATAAATGACATCAACGCCACTGGTTTTTTGACTCATAAGGATCAGGATCACTATGAAATACAAGAAGGTAGCATTGATTCATCCCTCGTTATATCCTCCCCTAATTTTTCAACTATGAGGGGTGCATAAAAACGAAGAGGTAGTCCATTCAATCTCCCCCTTGTATTTTTCACCCCTAATAAGTTTTATCAGGAGCATACACCTCTTCATTTTTTTTGCAAGATACCTCCTTGATTTTTACATCTCTTTGACCCCGATGAAAAAATGTTCGACGATAATTACTTACAATTGATGGATGCAGATTTCTTTCAAATGTAAATAAATTGAATTGTTTGAAAAATGTTTTGTCCATTGTTACCCGGACACAAGCCAACAATGGGGCGACAATCAGGTGTTCGGAAAACAAACAATAATTTGTCAATGCGACCATTTAGTTTCCACATTGTTTTCGTTTTCTTCGGAGTTATTGAATTTGATTGTTTGTACACTTGCCATCTAACATTGTCTGTCTGCCTGCTGATGGTTTTTTGATGGTCCTGGTCGAACTTGGTGTAGGTCCAAGTGGAAGGCAAACAAAAACAAAGTGTTTGGGTGGCTCGCTGGTTGGCACGAAGTCGAGAAGACGAAGACAAATTGCCCATTGTATGGTATTGTTATAATTGTCGCATTGTCACTTGAAGTGGCTGTTTTATAACTTAATTTTATCCAAGTTTTTGTCTGATTCGTGGAAAATGTAATCTGTGGACATTTATCTTATAGATCCTTAAAATTAGATTGGATTTTTTTTCGTGGAAGCATTTTTATTGATGTTTGTCCGTATCCAATTAATCAATTTGTTTATTTAATTGTGTGATGTCTTTTCGTATCCATTAATTAAAATTTTTAATTTGCATGGAAATCAAGTGAAACAATTAAAATATGAAATTGAAATGAAAATAATGATAAACAATAGAATATAGTCGGCAAATGTCAAAACGAAGAATATTCCAGAACAATGGATTTGATTGTTTCGTTTAATTTTTGTTTTCTTTTTCGAATATATTCACCGCTCACTTGAATATTGAATGCAGTGGCGATTTATTTATTATGTAAGTCCATCATCGAATATATTCACTTCACTACTCGTCGTGTGTGGGTGAGTATCCAATACAAAACTAAAGAATAAATAAATTTCAAAGACAATAAAACGTTTATTTTATCGCCGATAGAAGAGAGAAGAAAGGAAAGTTTCTGGAGGTCTTCAAAATAAATTGAATAAATTTTAGAAGATGCGTTTCCGGTTCCGGATTAGAAGAACACCAAGAAGAACATAACTGAAGAATTGAGATGAAGATGATCAAGAAATTGAAGAATAAGAACAACAACATAGAAAAATAAATATACTTAATTATAAATTATTTTTTCCTTTTGGGAATGTTTGAAGAACTTTTTTCTGGAATGGTGGGAAATTCAAAAATGAATTCAATTAATAAATTCAAGTCACATCGCCAATTAGTATCACTGCAGTTGTTTATAATTAATTAACAAATCAACACGTTCAATGCGTCCATCGAAGCATCACCATCATCATCATCATCATCATCATCAAAGGCGTCATGATGATCATGATCAGCGTTGGCTCTGTGGGAGTCCCATTCTCGTCCGGGAGACCTGCAGAACGTGTGCAGCAAGCAGCAACAACATTCCAATTCATATTTCATCTTTCATACTTCGCGCAGACTTTCTTGCATATGAACATATGAATGTTGTGTGCATTTTTTCCAAAGACCACATCAACTATCGAGAAAATCAAAAAAAATTATGAAGAAGTAAAAAAGAAGAATTGAAACAAAAGCATCAAAGAATGTTTGAAAATTTCAGAAGAGGAATTGGAATTTTGCCCAAATTTTATAGTAATAGATGGAAGATCCGTATCCATGAAATCATCTTGGAGATTATTATATGATGTGTTAATGTATGCATTAATTAGGGGTGCAGAAGTTGTGTGAAGGTATCGAGGGGTGATCCCCCTTTTTACCCTCTTTACTTTCACCCTTCTTCATCGTTCACCCTTCATAAATTGAATGAATAGGTATCAGGAGTAAAGATATACCTTCTCTACCCCTTGGAATACCTCTTTATATTCTTGGATATGTTATTTCATATTTCGTTATATTTGTCTGCTCGTATCCATTTAATAACGACCAAGTTGTAAAAGTTGAAACTTTGCATGTAAAACCATCTTTTTTACTTATTGTTAGTTTAGCTTAGTTAATAGCAATTTATTTGCGTGTAAAATATGTGAAATGTGAAACGGACCTTGCGACCATTAGAAAGTTTTTAGTTACTCTTTGATAGTTAGGTTAGGAGTCGTTACAAAACTCGAGAATAAAAGAAAGATGAGCCGTCACTCAACCATCAGGCAGCTACAATTACACGTTTAACATGATCACTTTATAATAAACTAAATTTCGACTACTTTTGTGGGAAATCACCGAATTGAAAATCGGAAATATAGGCAACCAAGATATCAAAACAACCCCTAATGACGCAAAACAATTGAATGACTAAACAAAAAACAATTGATTTTGTTGATAACTAACACCATTTTGTAATTATAATAGATAGATAAATTATTTGTTAATTACATTCGAGAAATCACTTCGTTGTTGATTGTATGCAATTAACGAACACACGCAATGCATCTAATTATACTATCTTCATCACTAATTAATTATCTCGTATCTAATTAATTTAGCATTTTGTCGCAAATTTCGTATTCACCCATTTAATCCTTTCCTCATTTCGTGATACCAAATGTCAAAATTCCGAGTGAACCATCAAACAACAACAATCATCAAATGTCGGAAGCGCCACAACAAAACGACGAAGAACACTGTTGATGATGATGATGATGAGAGAGCTTCGAGAACTTGCGATGGATGAGCACCCCTAGGGCTAACATCTGTTGCTACCGCATCTGCGCTTCTTCGGCCGAAGAAGAACAACAACAAGAAGAAGAAGACGATGAAGAAGAAGGCCAAGAAAAAGTTGAAGAGTTCGTTTTAGAAATGTTGGAGCGCGCGACAATGATGAGAACGTGTCAATGCAACAAATTAACTGATGGTC
>JARJDZ010003138.1:0-43196 GCA_030264555.1 Aleochara sp. GC000083
AATCGTAATTTCATCCAAAAGTTTGGGTATCAAATCTCCAGAGACAGAATTTAATAGAATTTGATCTATTGAAGAACACAATTGTTACTAAAGTCTAACATTTGAAGTTTAGAATAACAAAAATATTAATAAGAATAAATTTATTAAGCAACAGTTATTACCAAAACCTAAAAACAACAACAGAAAACAAATGATGTCCTATTCGTGCTTTATTCATATCGCCAATTGACATTTACTGTAATGAGTTTCCCTATGGATGAACTCGGTTGAAATTCTGCAGAACATTCTAGCGAAATGTCACGGACAGTCCGCGAACGTTCCGCCATATTTACGACCAAAGTAGATTAGAGCTTTTCAGAAGAAATCCGCACTGATTGCACCAGCCGAAGTAAAAGTTCGTCGAGTGCGTTGCGCGGTGGACTTTTCGAGCGGCCTGCATACTCTGCCTTTTCCAAGTATTGTACAGATTTTTTCGTCCACGAGGAACGCGCGCGCGCGCACGACTGCAAGCAGCACACATCCGACCGTTGTAGGATTGATTAATAAATATTAATGCAGCATGGTGCAATATAAGCATTGTCGAAGGCAAACGAAGGTGTACACACATTGTAAACGGTGTGACAATTCGCCAAGGCCAAATATTGCGCGAACTGAACGGCTGGCAGAAATCCGCACAAAGCCACCTAAACCACCACCACCACCACCACCGTCAACCACTGCCACAGGCTGCTTCAAATTAATGCAGTCAGTTTGTCTACTGTTGCAATCTAATAAATAATGCCACTGCATGTTTGCTCTCCTCGGACGACGACGACGACGACGGCGAACAGATTACATTCATTGCGGTGGAACATACGTGCGCATGTACCTTCTTGTCGCATTCCTTCGGCCATAGGCTGCATGTTGCACCTTCGCTGCCTGCTTCACTCACATGTTGCCAGTGCTGCGCCATTCATTCGACGCTGATATGTATACGACAGCACAAAAGTGCAAAACACACAGTGCAAAGCCGAGAGTCGGAGCCGAGCGTCGAGCCTGCAAATGAAAAGAATCACTTCAAATCGCATTCATATGTGCCTGATAATGTTAAATACTCGTCCATGCGCTCGTAGAAGACCACTGAGCTTTTGAATAGACATTCTGCGATGCAAGAAACACCCGAAGGAAGAGCACTCTTTAGGCTCCTCCGCATCGTCGAGCTATTAGATCCTACCAGTTCCCTACAAGCATTACTTTATTAATTATTCACATTTGTAGCCTTTTACTTAGTCTTCGCGCTCACTTCGAGCTTTGCCGCGCAACAACAAACAACGCAACGCCAACCATCCAGCAACATCAACAACAACAACAACAACAACGGCTCAGAGCCTACTTGCAAATTACCTTCATTACTCCTGTCGCTATTACACTGGCTGCTTCTTCACTGCCTAATAAATTAATGTTTAACACAAATACCATTAGTTATCTTAACATTAGGAAATAAATTGGTTATAAATTTCGTTTGCAGCACGGAGGCTTTTAACACATCGCAGCCGCCATATTCGTCGGCTGATGGTAGGCAACCAACTAATCAAATAAATGCGCGCGTGGAATGTCTCCGGTTGGAAGGATAAATATTTGCATTGACTTTACGCGTTTTCTTGGGAAGTTGTGAGTGAGGAAAGTCCGTGTCGATGCCGATAGCACCACGTAGGGCGAATGTGCGAGCAAATTATGTGATTGATTATGAGTCAGGCGCGGGTCTCTTCGGGCCGATTGAGTGAATGAAACGCGCAAGGCGCAAGACATACAGGCAGCGTTTAAGCATGCAGATACCTGCTGATATTTCAATTAATAACAAGGCCAATCCAATTAATTAACGCACTGCTTGCGTCTTGTATTCAGAGCGCTCTAATTTTAGCTATGATATCATTGAGACTTCAGGACGTGTTAGCTTTCTCGGACGTGACAACGTTCGCTTGTTGTTCGATTTTGTCATTTGAAGGTGTCCACCAACTCTTACATAGGTTTCTTTGCAATACCTTATTTCTTATATTTAACCAAATAATATTAAGTTTGGATAGGATTTGATTGGAAAGTGAGGATGAAAATTGCAAATTGAATGGTCCTTTCATTCATTTCTTGTGAAATTATGTTACTTTAAGGTGAAATACAGCAGTTTTAAACAATTTCTTCGAATTAAGAAAAATTTTCCTAATTGGGCATTGAAAATTGCATTAGGAGAAAAATCAAAAGTTCAAGGATGATTGATATCAAGGAGCTGTTAAATTACAATTATAGTTCAACATTTCATTATGATGTAATTTTCTCTAATTAGCATGAAAGTTAATCGAATGTTTCCCTTGTATTACATCATAATAAGTAATTCTATAGATTTACGGATGATTGGACGTATTAGAATGCAAGAATCATAAAAATACAATACATAAATATTCAACCCAAAAATTATGTTAGCCTTGATGAAAATTTGCTTAATGTTAATATTTTTTACTTGTCATTCATTGTCCGTATTTTTTAAATCTGTTGTATGATATTATTGGTCCAGCATTGACTAGTTTGACAGGAATTTAATTCTATCCAGTTTAAGCTTTGCAAATTTCCATTTATTTGTTATGCATTTACCATATTTTCTCGGTGAGTCGGATCCGAATAGTTGAAATACCATTTTATTGGAGAGTTAATGGACTTTAAAGTAAAATTTAACTATTTCTTAATTTCCACTGGAAAATGCTTTTGGCCTTGTTGTCAATATCTCAAATATCTGACCTATATCAAAAATGTTAAAAATCCGATACAAAGGCTTCAATGAAATTTAACTTTTTATCAAGGGCCAAGAATTTGATTTAGAGTTTCAAAACTCAATTTCTCAAGTTATAATCAAGCTTTATGGTCACTATTGTGCTTGAATGCTTCCAAACGTAATTGATTTTGAAAGAAATAGGTTTAAATATCAGGCTTAAAAGATATGATGATAGAAAAACATATCACATTTCAAATATATTAGTTGAGAGTGTTTGGAAAAGTGCGGGTGAACATTGTAATTTGATTTTATTTCATTTAAATGTCGTTTCAAACTTGTCATTGTAAAATATCTTGCAAGTAAAATTAGGAATTAAAAAATTATTGAAATCAAGAAACTGTAAAATTCTTATCGTTCAACTTCATAAGAATTCTGATATTCGTGTGAAATTAATCGAATTTTCCCTTGATTTCCTCATAAGTTTTTTGTTTTTAATATGACTAGAGGTAATAGAATACAAATACTATCAACAAACAAGTAAACTAAAATTTCGATCCGAAATTGTTGTTATCCTTGATCACAATTTGCTTAATGTTAATATTTTATAGTTCTCATTAATTATCAGTGTTTTGGATGATCTTGATATCTAAACTTAATATTAACCGTTCTATCAATGTTTAACATTTGCAAATTTCCATTTATTTATCATGAATTAGGTTTCATTTAGTATCATTTTATTGGGAAATTAGGTATTTTCAACTAGTTCTGAAAAATTTCAAAATTCCCAATAAGAAATGTTTTTAGCCTTATCATCAAACATTTTAAAAGTCCTTTAAATCTTTCGGTTCCAAAAAAAATTAACTTACGATTAGACGAGGCAAAAAGACCCAAATTCAGAAAATTAGACATGGGTTTAGGGACCAAGAATTTAGCCAAGATTTCCAATCAAAAATATGTGATAATCAAAAACATACATTATTCAAAAAATGTTACAAATAATACCGAAATAAAAACCATAAGCAATATAATTTACCAAATTGTGACTTAAGTGAATTGGACCATTCAAAACCAATTGATTAGCATTTAATGTTATAATTTCGCATTAGAAATTAACAAAATGCCTCGTCAAAATGTCAATGCATGCATAATCCATGGCGTAGCCCCGGCCGCTTAAGGTTGACAATTTCTCCAAGCTGTCACCTAATCTGAATAAAACTGCAATGAATAATACGAAAAGAAAGAAAGTNCAAAATGTCAATGCATGCATAATCCATGGCGTAGCCCCGGCCGCTTAAGGTTGACAATTTCTCCAAGCTGTCACCTAATCTGAATAAAACTGCAATGAATAATACGAAAAGAAAGAAAGATTAATGTTGGAACAGTGCTCGCTGATCGTTCATTCATGTATGCTAAATCGTTGAAAAACGGTCCAGCATGGCTCGCTCGGTGGTTGTGCAATACAAGACACCACGAGAGTCGTTTGCTCGAAATCGAAATTTCCGATTAGAAACCGCATGTTGGTGTCTTGTGCGTAACCTCAGAGATTTTTCGACATTCTCCATGCCACACATACATCGCATAACAAGTCTATTAGTCAAATATTACACGAAGCACACATATGAGGATGTGGACGATNACGCGGTACGCGAGCCGAAATGTTTTTTCGGTATCTAAAATGAAACATTAACTCATGTCACCCGTCGTTAATGCCTACGGAGAGCTGGAGGAATGGGCCAATGCGCGGCACCGTTCATAAATAAACAAACAAAGAATGTGCTTTTTTCCTCTCATTTTTCTCATTTGGCTGCGGCGCGCGGTGTGGCGTGCGTACATGTAATTCTTTTCTTTTTCCGCTGCGCCTCCTGCTTACTTACTACCGGCCATTGCCTGATGGTCCTTCTTCGGGGATCCTCGGATGGCCGCACTCATAGCTAAAGTACAGACCAGCCTAGCTGCTGTGAGTTTCTGTGAGTTAGTTGCAAGATTAATTGTTTACAAATGTTTAATGGACACGAATTGATACTAATCGAGACCTCACTGGTCGAGCATGTATGATAATTTAACCATCTCAAAAATGAAATATTTCGTGAATATGCGCGCGTTATTAATACGGGATACGGATAATAACAACGTTTTCACTCTGTCATTCCGGAATTCTTTATTGAGATCTTATTTGTTCGCTGCGGAGCGCACGGGCTATTAATTGTTGCTGTGATGTCCTCCGATTATTTTCTAGTATTGCAAGATATTTTTATCTGCTTGGAATTAATTCATTCTTGACATATTACCCACGACTCTTTTATGATTTGTTAGAGAATCTTTTGTGGTGAATGCTTTGTTCATTTTTGCTTGGTCTATGATATATGAATCGATGCTATTGTTTATTTTAATATTTTCTTGATATTGTTGTTACAGTTGATGTTTGCAAAGTAGTGATTTGTATGTTTATAGGGCGATTTACGAAATTGATTGATATTTGAAACGGTTCTTTTTTAATTCCGCAAATGCGAAAAATTTTGAAATTGTTAATCTGCAAACTAGATAATCCAAAAAAAAGAAGATACATTATTAATCTTTAAATAGTCTTCTGAAGAAGGATATTATCCTGATTGTCAAACTCACAATTGTTCAAATTCCAGTTCATCGTATTGTACTATACAAGGATTGTTAAATGCAAAATTCGTAAACTAATAAACAATATTAAAATTTAATAGTTTCTGAATTTTGTTGACTGGATAATGAAATACTGAAAAAGACATAATAAGATTCGCTATTCGTAGGACAAGCAAATTGATAATTTTATCAGCTAAAAATGATGATTTGAATATGATCTTTGTAAAATCAAACATCTGGTCATAAAATAGAAATGATTAATTTGTTTTCCTAACATTTGAAAGATTATTTTCTAGAATTATATTTAAAATCCAGTCTTATGCCCCCATTTAACAAGTAATTCTTCAAGTTTCCAATGAATTAAATTGAAATATATAATTTAAAACCACAAAATATAACGAGAAACTTGATCAAAATTATTATAAATAGCAACAATTTTATGCAATTTGAAATTATCCTAAAGGACTACACCTTTTTCAGTTGTAATTCAGAAAAGGTCAATTAAATTTCTGAAAAGAATGTAATTCTATTGAAAATCGGATTTGTAAATAAGATTGAAAAAGTAAAAATCTGTGAATTCAGTATGACTTTTAATTCCAAATGTAATACTAATTGATACAATGTAATTCAGAAATTCCAATGAATAAGTTGATTTAAGTAATATTTATAATCTGAGCAATAATTACTGCTGCAACAATAATTTCGATGTTATTATTATTTCGTTTTGGTCAATATTATCACGTTATATACATAAAATTTACTTATCTAAAAACGGAATTATTGTTTAACAAAGAATGACACTGATCTGATTTATATTTGAATTCTTCTAAATTTCATTTGATGTATTTTCAATTACATTGGACTAATCTGAAATACATTTAATCGTTAGTGATATTAGACTTATTTATCTTTCTCAATTATATTCACCAAATCTGAATTGCATTTGTTGCAAAATAAATTATATATGACAAAACAGATCTAAAGTTGTTGCTGACTTAATTAGAATTTACTGGTTTAAATTACATATTATTTTTTCCTAATTACATTTAAAAAGTTTTTTTTGCTATTTTGGTAATTTGACAATTTTTTGTTTTCAAGAAGTTACTTATAAAAGTCAAGTTAATTTTATCTTGTAACGCTTTGCGAATTTTGACATGGACTTATTTATGGGATTAGATCAGTAAATGAAGTGAATTAAATATACAAAAAACAGTGACTAGAAAAATGAGACATCATTTGTCAAATATCCAGAAATAGAATTGGACACACCAACAATTTAGATATATTTAAATTTGAAAAGTATCCTATTCAGAAAAACTTACCAATTTTCAATCTCCGAGATTCGCAACTGACCATTACAAAATTGGAATCAATTTTGACTAGGACCCCTTAAAAGAATCATTCATTTTCTGCTAATTAATACAGTTTCCACAGTTCTAAGTGTATAAGGAATCATTCTAAAGGTATGCAACAACAAAGTTTGACTGTTTCTAGTTCTTCTTCAAGTTCCCTAAGTAGAAATGCAGATGATCCTGCCACACTCGATAATCCTGACGAGGTCTACCTGTAGTCTTCAGCAAGTCGATTTGATATACAATCAAGTATTGCACGAATGTGGCAATGAGCTAGCAACAACAACAACAACAACAGCAGCAGCAACAACATGCAGGAGCAAAACGCATAAGCATTCAGCGAGCGCGCAACATTGCGCATTGCGCGCACATGAGCCTAACGTTCATTACCATATAAAGTACCATTTGGCTTACTTGCTCACTTGTCTTGCGCTGGCGATGGCGATGGCGAGAGCGGCGCATGCGAATGCGACTTTGCGCGGTTGCTGCTGAACGCGGACGACACGCCAAACACAGAAGAGAAGACAAGACATATTTATGCCATCGCGTCTGTTGTGCGCGCACTTAACAGCCAACCAACCCTGCTTTAATTAACATGTAATTAACCAATCTGCATTTAACATGACGGTGCGCGACTCCGCGGAATTGTCCTCGCCACCGAGCGAACAACCGTCAGGCCGATGGACGCGTTGCGTTTATGAAATTAAAATGAAATAGTTCCGACGAGAGTTGCGTTGTTGCTCTTCTTAAATTTCGCGCATTTGCGCTGGTCAGCAGCCAGCTCGATCGCGTACGCGCCAATCAACGTAAACGTTTTATGCGTCTGTTTGCAGAGTTCGAAATTCCTCAGCTTCTTCTTGAGGACATTACATCTGCAGTCAGTGTAACTGAATCTCTTAAGACTGGACGAGGTATAATGCGTTATTATTAATGCGTTTCATTAATATCTGCAGGTCTGGGTTTACTAATGTCATTTGCGTAAGTGACTTGTTTATGACAAATCGGCAAATGGCAAGAAATTCACAGTTGAGTTACTTGGCTCGTTGGAATTCAATTTGCTTCTGTTTGCTTGGTACAATGAGGATATTCTTGTTATCATCAAATATTTACTTTGGATTTAGATCTTAAGTGTTTCCAATTTTGCAATTATACTGTAAATCCTTAATATCCAAAAAGTATAGCTCATTTTAATGAAAGATACTTATAATAAATTAGATAATAATCGACTAAAAATGTGGATAAAAATTCAATATAATTTTCACCAACAGAAGTTTGGATCCGTTTTTAGTGTATAACGTTCAAAAAAATATAATTTTCAATGTTGTTATATTCGGATAGAGCAACAAATAATATAAGTGATCTTTATTTTTTTGTATGTCGTAGTTTTCGAGATATTCATTCGGCTTTGAAATTTTGACTTCGAGGAGGACAAAAATCGAATTTCACGTTTCCTAATATTTCCGCGTTCTTAGTTTGGTTTTGGTAATGCTTTCGAGCATTCTCAGCTGGTTAAATGTAACATCTTTTAGTAATTTTCTTACAAGCGAAATCTGCATCGATATTTAGTTAATAATTAAAAGTATAAAAAGTATTTAAAAATATTTTTAAGAATAACTTATTAATGTATTGCTATTATTATTATCCTATATTTTTCCTTTAAGACATAAGTGTGTTAAACGGCATTATTGGCAAGCTTGTGCAATAATTAAGCAAAAAATTAAATGATTTTATTGAAATGTAAAAATTAACAAATTAACTGAACATTGAAACATTGAAACACAAAAATGCAAATATGTTTTGTGTATAAGGACTTTTATAATATGTTTACTTTATTCTGATAGTCTTTGTCCTTTATCAGAACAATGTTGACAAAAGAGTTAAATTTAAGAGTCAAGATAATTTTATCTTGTAATGTGGTATGAATTTTTTCACGGATATAACAAGCTTAACATATTACGTAACATCGACTTTGAACGTTTTTAGATAACAATTGTTGTGTGATTAACTATATGTGAATTAAATTAAATATACATAGAACAAATTGGAAGAACGACACATTTGTCAAATAAACAAAACTCTGACAATCAACTTAAAATATGTTTATCTATTTTTGCCTAATTTTCAAAAACATTAGCCAAGTACTTGGAAATACTTTTAACAATACAGGAAACAATCATGTATTGTTATTACTATTGTTTCCTAAGCAACATTTAAGACATGAGGCATTCTTTGAAAGCCTTGTTCTATAATTAAACAAAAATTCTATTCAAGTTATTCTTTGAATTTTTCTCTACAATGATTTTATTGAAATGAAATGATGAAAAATGTTTGAAAATGTTGTATAAAGGATCATTATTTTGTTTAATTTCGTCTATTGCAATTATGAATGATAGATTGATTTTTATCAGGCTTGTTTTAAAATTGGATAATTGCAAAATTTTGAAATTCTTCTAGTAAAATTTCATAAAATCTTCTTGATTTCTAGGAAAGTAGAAGGCAATCAAATACCTTCCAAAAATCAAAAGAATACTTTATATATTTTTATCATTATTATTTCAGGAAGAACCTATAAAACACTGGGGCAATTTAAATTAACAAATATTTAAGTAACAATTAACTCGACTTATTTGAAATATGTTAAGTTCCGTAGCAACATCGATCAGAGTATTCTAAATATTTTAATCATGAAAAATTTAAAGAAATCTTTCCGGTTACCAAGTAAAGGTTCAGTTTTAACATTCATTATTTCTGATAAACGAATTATAAATCGATACCAAATGAGTTAGAAACAATAATCAAATGCTTCGAAAAAGTTTAAAGAATACTTTATCGAGTTATTGTTATTCTGGATAAAAAAAAATTTAATTATAGTAAGTGAATGGAACTTATAACTGGTGTTAAAAAAGAAACATTTATTATTTCCTCTTTATATTTAGACTAGGTTCACTGATTTTACTAACAAGCTCTTTCTAAAAATGGCTTTACAAGACTCTTGATATGCTGCTAAATGCTTAGAAGAGTTTTTCTTATTTCATTTATCCTGATTTCCGCTGTTCTAACAGAGGATGTGTTTATCGTTGAAATAAATTTGCAACTTTAGCTAATTGCAAATTAAAATGAAATTATGATTCCGGAATACAACAAGATCACAATTTGGAATCCAAAAACACCATAAAGAACTGCAAAATAACCGTACGAAGAGATTAAGGAGGATGCACACGAATAAAAATTTATGCGTCGTTGGAAAAGAATCCATCTATAATACAAATCGGTGGTATCAAGTGTAAATGGAGAGTCCCTAGATAAAGATTAAGTCGAATTTGTCGTTTAGGGCCGTTTCGGGCAACGAGCTCTGCGAGTTGTGCACCGCCTTCGGGTCGTAACTTTGCATTTCGTACTTAAATCGAATTCGTGCGTCGCGGCAAAAAGTCTCGAAACGAAATAAGACGCGAAATAAGCACGGAGCTTCGCGACACGCGAGAGGGGCAGAAACCGCCGAGTGAATTCCTTTATATGCAATTTATTATTGTACTTAGTACCGTAGATAATTTCAGTTCTGCGCCATATAAATTCACGTCTTTAAACACTTTCCACACAATCGCGCGCAGAAATACGCAAGCGGGAGGCGGATTTTCGCGTTCGCCAAATCGCCTCCTCGTTCGTTGGCATGCCCTCGTCGGAAATTGTGCATGCACTCCATTGAAACAAACTGGCACGAAGCATTTGATTGCTTCCATCGACTGTTCTCTGCGTTGATGAGCGGGCGCAGGTGAGTTGCACGTTTTCACGCTCAATATGTGCGCGCAGCGGGCATTTCGCAACACACGCTGGCGATGAGGTCCACGTATTGTGTTCGCTCGCTTCGGCTGGCGTTTCAGGCGCGCCACTTCAGCGACTTCAGGCACAATCCATTTAATTCCATCGCCCCGCTTCCCGTGCCAGAAATCAAACGCGCATTCATGCGCGCGCTCCGCGTCCCGGGTCGTCGTCGTTGTCGTCCTCCTCCTCGTCGACGACGACGTCGTCGTCGTGGTCGTCGCCATCGAGCGTGGGCGTTATTATAATGCCGTGCAGTCCGCCACGATGCAAGCCAGGCGTAAACGCGCACGACGCTGATGCTTTTTTAATTGTCGCCTCGGTGGTTGTTTTTTTCGCGCGCTCGCAACATCAACATCTGCCTAGGATTGCGCTGCATGCGCTGCTGGTGGTGTGGCTGTGGCTGTTGACACTTCTTTCGTCCTCGATGCAGCTCTCCCATATCCGCGCTCGCGAACCATTCTTATCGCGTTTGTAAATATGCGCTTGTTGCAAATGGTTGCGGTAATAAACTAGCGGATTTGAACAAGGCGAATGCTGTGCTGCTGCTGCTGGGATTCGTACTCCAGTTTGTTCTTCGCCTCTTCCTTCCTCCTCCGAAGCGGCGAAGACGGGCCGAGGATTCGCGGCCGAAAACCCCACTCGACGATGCCAACGCATCGCAGCGTTCTAAACCCCGTGCGAATAAATGCAAAGTTATGACTTATATTTTGTAATTCTGTTTTTGCCAGCATTGGCAAATGCAAACGTAATGCGTTTATTTATTGGCTAAGGCAGTTAATACCTTAATACGAGTGTAAAATATGTGATTTGGAAGCTTTCTCGTTTGGGCGAAAATGTGACCACATTTTTTCGTAATTCGGTATTAATACCCATAATCAGGACGCGATTTTAGATGTTTACTGCATTGCTGGATTTGAATAACTTGCATTGACAATCTGATGCATTGTAGTACACCAATTTTAAAGAATTATTAAGGATCTTAATAATATAGTAGTAGATTGGTGTGAAAATTTCAAAATTATAAATGAGTGATGCACAAATTTCACCAATTTATAATGGCATTTCATACACGTGTAATAATGTTTTATCTTATCAGACAAAAGTTGGCTTGCATTAAGCTACAAAATTCAAAATTGCTACCACGATTTCTGATATGACAGAAATTATTTTATGAGTTGTTATTCATTTTAATCACAAATAAAATAACAGGTATTGATGTCTTCAACTTTTAGACTTCATTTATTTCACATGTGGGTAATATTTAATTTTAGTCACTAGCAACATGGATAATAAGTATTCACAAATATCCTTCCAAGGACTGCAATTTCGGACTTTCATGTTGAATTATTTAAAATCGTAAATTGGGAAACAGTAGAATAAATTTTACAATATCAGTGCAGGCAACAAAGAACGCTCTTCAAAAAATGGATTTTAAGTAGTTAAATAGTCAAACAACAATGTTTTTATTATTTTCCGCAAAAAGAAAGAAAAATAATATGTGAAGAAAACCAACAATAATGTTCAAATTCAACTTATTTAACTTATGTGAGATGATTCTGCAAACAATTGCATTCAATTGAATATTTGCAATTTAATGAATCAACGATGAAAATCAATTTTCTAATGTTCTCACGTTTTACCGAAATATTTGCTATTAACATACTTCCGTTCTAAATTCAGGATTATTACACATATAACGCATTAATATCGCATAAGTAAGATAATATTTACTTAAGCACACGTATTAAGCAAATAAGTTAAATAACGGCGAAAATTGCCGTTTATTTGTTTATTTTAATAATAAGGATAGCTCTTCTTAATCATCTTTAACCATCGTTAACCAACCGACATTAATTATATTTCTGATATATTTCTGATATCCTGATTTATGGAAAATTTAGTCTGCAAAACGAAATTCAAAAAAGCAAAATTCAAACAGATTATTTGATTTGGTATCAAATTATTAAGAAATAAATATATATTTTTGCTAGTATCTGCGTCCTTTGATTAAATATCAGTTTAGGATTACCAAATCAAATGTAAATGTGATTTTATTTTGCTTTGAAATTGACAATAAATATTTTGACATTTTTCCATTCGTTTATCCTTGAGTATTATAACAGCATGATACTAGGACTAAACACGACAAATTGGACTCTAATGATTAAAAGGATATGATCTTCGATCTCTCCTGTTCAAAATGATTATTATTTTGCTTTACAAATATTATATAATTCAAAGCTTCATGGATCATGGAATAAAGGATCAATCGATCCACTTTAAAATTTCAATAAGGACTCAAATGTAATATTTTGAAGTCCTTTGACTTCTGATGATGATATACATTCCGGAGATTTGATCCTAAACTTAAATGCTTTCAGTGATTTCAATGAGCGACTGTGAATAACCTAACGATGTTCAATCTACAATGACAAAACTTTCAAATATTTCGGAGTTGATTGATCATTTTACCTATGATACAGGAAAAGGAAGTGTCAAATATAATAATATTACAAATTCTTCGTGCTAATCCTCGGATAAAAAATCATAGTCCTTATTGTAAACATCATCGAATAAGTTTAATATTAAATATCAATAAGGATTCAATCATTTTATTTTATTTAGAAAAGAATTTTGAGGGGTTGTGTATAGTTGATGGTGATGATATCCTGAAGATCCTAGGGCTAAATTCCAATATTACCAATGATCTTAAAGCAACTTTCAATGCAATGAACAATCCTCAACAACACAACTTTTAAGTACAGCGTTATCATTTTGCTTATGATAGAGAAAAAGAATACCCTAAATATTATATTATTAAAAGTCCTTTTTGCCAATTTTCGAATTAAGGATCATGATCCCTATCACAATCATTGATTTAGTCAAATATCCCTAATATTCAATTCAATAAAGCTGAAAACTTTACGCATTTTATGATTGTATAACATCTGTTGATGATGATAAAGATGATGATGAAGATTTTTCCATCGAGTCCATGATTTAAACCTTTGATCTAAAAACGACTATGATTAACCAAGCATTGAACAATTCACAACGACAAAACTTTCAAGTCCAACGAAGTTGATTGAAATAGTGTTGGCGAAATTGCACGAATTCCACAAGTCCTCTCGCTATGAACTCGTACACAATGCAATTCCAGGTATCTGCACAGATACATCGTAAATGCATGAGCAAGCCCGCCATTTTTGCGACTCACTTCTCCAATCCTATCCGATGCAATAAGATCCAAACAATAATTTCTTAACGGAAAACGTATTTCCACGAGTAAAATAAATAAATCTACGGCGAGTGTAGTGTTACTCCGGTGATTTATTCGTTGGACGCATGTAATGAGGCTGGAAATGACGGAAATCTTGCATATTTCGACGAGAATTATGACTGTACAAAAGCGCATGCCTTGCCATCAAGCCCGGCGACTCCGGCGTGCGCGAAGATGATTCCTCACCAACGGACGTGCATGTGCATTATATCTATTCATATCATTTTAATACGGCACCAATACAAGAAGACGCGCCAGGTGAAAAATGCCCATTGCATGCGAGGAATCTTATTATACGCGCGACCATCGGCATCGGTGCGCATGTGCAGCGCGCTTCGCGTACGCGAGAGAAAGACGCGCACGCGCGTTTCGGTGTGATGTTGTGAACTCGTGAAGCGAAGACTTCACTCGAGCTAGACGACATGCCGAATGTAACGAGGAACCGCACCACACATCGCCAGCCGTTTAGAGTTACGACGGCGACGAGCAACGGTTGTCTTTCGTTGTGTGTTTGCCCATGGTAATATGCATCATGCATAGATCATGATGCCACACGCTACTCGCATGCTTTTCAACGAAGCCCATGAAGCTGATGATGATGATGATGGTGCTGGATGGTGATGACGATGGCGGCGGTGGCGGCGGCAAGGCACGAAAAGCTGAGTGCGGTGAACAAAGCCAATCAAATTCGATTTTCATCTGGATCCCTAAGTGATTCTCACCGCGAGGCCGACCTGCGCCTAGCAGCAATTGTCTTCAGCAATTGCATCGGTTGCGTCCGACACCTCAGCGTGTTGCGGTTTTTCTTCGGTCGGCCCGCGAAAAAAACGCGTCCGTAGAGGCGCGGAGGAACGTTCTGCACGAGTAACCGATGCTATGAGTGATTGTAAGCGTACCACATCGCTGGGAAATAACTTGTGAAACACAGCAATGCGAGCCCGAAGAGAGTCGAGCCAGCAAACAGATTGCTTGCAACTATAGACAACCAGATAAACGCACGAGATTGCTGCAATGGGTTTCGCATGCATCAACAAGATGGAGGAAAAAATGCCCGATTCGTTATACGTACGCGGATGGGCCGAGCGGGAATTAATATTAAGTAATTATACTGATTTTTCATTACGCAATTAAATGGCCGTGCCCGCGAGGATGGCCGGCGAAAAAAATAGTTAATTAGCGTTGAAATGCTAAGGTAAATGAACATTTTCGTTATTGTTTCGGCTGGGCATGCACGAAGCGTACGCACACACATGCGTCGCATCCCATTATTGGATAGTAATAAATCTTGTTGGCAAACTGTGTCTCGTTGCAAGGTCCGGCCGCTGTCCGCTCCATCGACGGTAACGATCTATCAATTTTGGCGGTCGCATCACACGCCGCAAGATGGGCATGTGTGTGCGTGTGTGTGTGATGGTCACTTCTTGGCCACTTCTTAGCCACATGAGGGACATCACCCTTGCCGCCATCGTCGACGTCCTCGTTGTTGTTGTTGTTGTTGTTGTGGTACGAGGAGGAAAGCGTGCAGCTTCTTCGCTCTCGAAACTGAAAGGAGGAATGTCCGAATGTGTGCGTGCGTGGCTTGCACCATCGCGCTTAAATACTGTTATAATAATTAACGACTTTAATTAATAGTATTGTGTATGCACGCGGTGTGTGTATGCGCGCACGTTGCACGAGGAGAGTTTTCAAAATAAATTAACTTTTTCTCATTGCGACCGCGCTTAAACGCCTAATATCCATCTTGATGGGCATTAGCTATCTCGGAGATAAATACGTCGATGCGCCGACGATTTCATGCGACGTTAATCATAATGTGGCCAGGAATTCTCCTGATATAATATACTTTGTTGGAATTCCTTTACGGGGGCAAATCGCAAATATCTAATCAATGATAGTAATTTATGTATTATGAGAATTAAGGAACGTATGGTACTCAGGTCTAAAGTCCAAATATAAGACTAAATCTGAGGTATAGTTACTTTATTAAACAAAGTGTATTTTCGGCGAAAGAAAAAAATATCCTTTATTTTAGTATTTTTGAAATGCACCCCTAAATATCCTTTTTGGTCAGAAATGTAGAAGCAAATATATCCAAATGATAATCTCCATGATAAATTGCTGAGTAGGTATATTTAACAGAAATCAGGCAGATAAACCTCAGAATTATTAAATAATAAGCGATTAAACTTCTTAGGAAGTATAATACCAAATACAGAACTCAATGATGAATTATATAATACAATGATTTGAACAATATTAAAATAGGTAAAATAGGTAAATAATGGGCTTTGTACCCTCTACTGAAAGTACCCTCGGCTACGCCTCAGGCATTACCAGTTTCGGTAACAAAATGTCACTTAATTCTCTTGGTGCATAAATAACTATTGATGTATGTCATCAACAAGAAATTTGAAATATCAACAGATCAAACAACATTTATACAATTGTCAATCATCAGTTTTATATTATTTCAACAATTTTATGAGTAGATTAATGGTCAAGAAAGAAGTTTTGCAAGTACTATAAGATTAAAGGATAATTTACTGTCCTAGCTGAAAATTAGTTTTGGAAACAAAGCGCCACTAAATTCTTTTGATGAATAACTAACTCATTTACAAGTATTCCTATATTTCCCTAGAGAATTACATTGTAAATTACAAAAGGATCAAATCTTGTCTATCTGTATTACCCCTATAGCAACTTACTTATCCATACCATGAAGAATCTACCATCCACGAGGATTGTCCTAAGATGTGACATATTGAAGTAAACCTTGTCGGTTAGTTACCATCCTTCCGCTGTCTGTAGATTACTATAAGGCTATTAGTGACGTCACTTGGAGTCAATCACTTATCTAAGTGAAAATATTCTTTGTGATCATAGTGAGCATTTAGTAGTCCTGTAATAATCCTTAAGTTGTTATGGAATTATTATACTCGAAGTTCAGGATGTCTGGATTGAACATGATGCAAAACCTCCCTCATCTTCTTCTATGATGGTCCTTGCTCAAGCTATGTTTGCTAAGCTATGCTGATCTATCAAATTATTACGGCTAATAGGGCATAGCTTCTAGTAGTTTCCAGATATCGTAATTAAGTGCTGATCTCTTTCAGCTAAAATGGTTTTTAAATCGCTCAGATTGTCAATATATCCTTCGATCCAAAGGATTTAAACATTATTGTGGTCAGGCAACTGACTTAACTTCGTTATAGATCCGATTAGATTTTTGAAAACTCTGGAACAGGGACTCCCAACGGGGTCCAGGTGGACTTCTTGGAGTCTATGAATGCTAGAAAGTGGTTGATGTCTATCAGGGGATCTATTAGGGATCGATAAATCAAATTCCATTTTTAACAAAATTAAATAAAAAAATAACACATTTTGTGTTACTGATTATCCTTAAGGATTATGATCATCGGCAGGGATGGTCAATATTACATCTGAATTTTTTTTCTAAGGTGTCAATTGAAGATATGAAATTGACTTAAGGGGAGGATGAAGAAAAAAGCTTGAGAACCCTGCTCTAAAACATCTCGGAATAACTACCTTACTATCGAAGAATATCTAATCCTTTTTGACTGTGAAGTTATTGCAGAAAGATTATTCTTACTTCTTAAAAGAGTATTCTTAATTCCCAGCAAGGATTAACTAAATATTGTAACATGAGGAGCACAACCTATTTGTTTAGATTCTTTTGTCCTGCCAATGAATGTGGCAAGGATTTGAAGTTTTCATTATCCTTTTGAATAGTAGTCCACTACAAGAAGGTCTACTAAAAATGGAAAGGATTGAAAGAGACAATAGTTTACTATCTACTATTAAATAAAGAAATTATATGGAACAGGTGTGATCGTAAGGATAAAGTGATGAATTGGAATTTTGAGAACCCCATAATTGTAGTTCATCTTTATTCGATTGTTCTATTTGTTCATTTCATGCTACTTACTGAAATAGTGATAATTCATTGATCATTCTTACTTTGCTCGAACAAAATTCCTTGAACATTTCTCGTTCATTATATTAAAGCATCGATAGCTTGTTAAATTTATATCAGAATACAGAAATTGTATCAAACGACTATAATAACATCGAGTACATAGAAACAAAAAGCACTTAATGGTTTGATTAATTGGCACAACATGTGAAGTAAATTGCGAAAAGCACCAAATTACAAGCGACATTCCTCAGTTTCGGACATGCAGTAACAAGAAAGTTGATGTAGAGATCCGGGCTCGTCGGGCTCGTCGGTCGCGGTGGAGATTCCCGGCGAATGGTGCGCCCATCGCATCGCTTCCATCTCGAGCCGTGGCGTGGTCTGCAGAAGACGTGGTGCACATACAACACGAAGAGCACCGCCTGTCGTAAAGAATCTATATTTGACAAGTCCGCCTCATGGCAATTATGAATGAACACACCAAACACACCGATATATGGAATATATACACACTCGGAGCGTGTAACAGCAAGATACCATTAACCAGGCGAATGTTATTTTAATATCGTTATTTATTGTTAATGTGCGTTCGCATGCGATTCTGTAATATTATATCAGCGCGCAGGGCAGTGCGCAGAAATGTACACCACGTCGTTATGCGCGCACGGCGCTTGCGACCGCATCGCGTAAACGAAACCCAACTTACACATTACACTTACATTTATTAATGTAATGGTAATGGTGCAAACGAAGAGAGTGTGCCGCGATTACAAGAAATATTCCGCATGAAGAAGGATCCGTACAATACACGGCTGCATACGGCGCTTGTGTATTCATACCGGACGGCTCTTCGGTGCGGTTCGGTTCGGTTGGTACAAGTTACAAAAGTTACACGTGCTATAAATATCTGCTGTACATATACATATTTAGTAATAAATTGCGAACTGTTGCAACAGGTAAAAAGCGTACACAGACTGTGCTGATGCATTCAGAACGTCCCTGTCGTTTAGTGCAGGATGCGCACCACGAGAAAACGTAGGCTTCCCAAATAACACCTTCAGGATGTCAACGCGTCGTAATCGAAATGTGTAATAAGTTTGAAATTGAAGAAGATTTTCTTCACACATACCATCATGATTTTGGTCAAAGTTGATGTATGTTTTACAGATTCCTAATACAACAAAAATATCAAATCTATAATACAATAAATGGTACCACTCAAACCTTCGACATTGATCACAGAAAAAAATTTACAAAGGATAGCTACTACCTTTGTTTAAAGAGTACAGTAAGTCAATATTACACAAAGAAAATTTGGACAGAAAAATGTGGCTTCCCAAATAACATCTTCAGGAGATCAACTCGTCGTAATCGAAATGTGTAATAAGTTTGAAATTGAAGAAGATTTTCTTAACACATACCATCACGATTTTGATAACAAGGTAGATGTATGTTTTTACAAATTCCTACTATAACAAGAAATATCAAATATCGCAAATAAACAAATGGTAGATTCATGATACCACTCAATTCTTCTACTTTGATAACAGAAAAAATGGCAGACAGTTATAAGAATATTAGTGAAACTTACAAAAGAAATTACAAAGGATTGCTGCTTCCTTTGTTTAAGGGAGAGTCGTACAGTAAGTCGACATTACACAAAGAAAATTTGGACAGAAAAATGTGGCTTCCCAAATAACACCTTCAGAATGTCAACGCGTCGTATTCCAAATGTGTAATAAGTTTGAAACTGAAGAAAATTTTCTTAACACTTACCATCACTATTTTGGTAACAAAGTAAATGTATGTTTTTACAGATTCCTAATACAATAAAAATATTAAGTCTCTAACACAAAAAATGGTACCACTCAAACCTTCGACATTGATGACAGAGAAAAATTCCAGACAGTTATAAGAATGTTAGTGAAACTTCCAGAAGAATTTACAAAGAGTAGCTACTACTTTGTTTAAAGGATACAGTAAATCAACATTACACAAAGAAAATTTGGACAGAAAAATGTAGTTTTCCACATACCATCACGATTTTGGTAACAAGTAGATGTTTTGTATGTTTTTACAATATAGCTTCCAAATAAAACAAAAATAATAAATGTTTGATACCTACCATTTGTTCATGGTACCAATCGATCATTCTACATTAATGACAGAAAAAAAATGACAAAGAATTATCAGTTATAGTGAGACTTGTGAAAGAATTTACAAAGGATTGCCGTTTTCTTTGTTTATGGTACAGTCGTACAGTAAAGGAAAATTAGTCAAAGAAAATTTTGGCAGGAAAAAGTGAATTTCAACTAAGATGTCAAATTTTTAAAATGACAAAAATGTCCTTTTGTGTCTTCTTCATATAAAACTTGGACAGATAAAAAAATTTATGAAGGCTGTAAATAATGATGGTGAAGGAGTTCAATAAAAGGATTTTTATTAGTTCACAATATAGCAAATTGCAGGATGAAGTTAATTTTACCGTAAAACTTACCATAAAAGTATTCAGAGATTGCAAATGTTCTTAAAGGATTTTTAGACAATAATATGAAGTAGAAAGAACTGCTTAATGAATTTTTACACTCCTGTAAATTGCTTGCTTCTGCTTTTCCATTTTCATTCAAATTTAAGAGATGTCAACAATGAACAATGTAAATTATTTCACCAAAACATCAAATTTGGAAATTCATAATTAGGAAAGATGGGAGCCAACATCCAACAATAGATAATGGTTGCTGATATTTAAAAAGAGAAGACACGCCACCAAATGCAAAAAATAACAAACACTTTTTTAAAAATTCTTTAATTTTGCGTCTCTTAAATAGGAGATGAGATTCTATCTTTAACATTAAGAAAGAAGAAAGACATTTTTTTAATATAAAATACATATTAAAATAATAGCTGACCTTTATTTATGCAGAAAACATTACAACTTTTTAGCCATTTTCAGTTTTAGTTACAACTAAAAAATATTTATCGGTTATTATAGTTAGTAACTCACAATTTCTACACGTGAAACAATTGCAAAATCAAATTTTATAGGGTTTTGAGTCATATATAAGCAACCCAATTTGCACCTTTCCAAAATACAAAGATTAGGTTTTTAAACATAAGTTCCCAAAATAGTTTTTAAAATTGTATTTTTCTTAGACATAAGATATATATTTAGCAAGTGAACATCATAAATACAATATTATCGTTTTCTAGTATATAATACAATTTTACAACTTGCGATTTTCATTCCTAGAAAAATCCATTCTACTAAATTTTGCTATTCAGTTTTATATTACAAAAAAATGTGTGTCGTTCTGTGTAACTAGCAACTTATCAACTACATACTTCTATGTATGATATGTGAAAGATTTAAAAATGACATTTGACAGGATTTTTGACTCATATATACAATCTCCACTGACTCTTAAGGATGTTACCCAAGATACAATCTGAAAAAGTACCATTTAAATGATTCGGTAAAAGCAACTACAGAAATAATTCAAAACAGAAAGTCTCCACTTTAAAAGCAAATCGTTCTTTGTACTAAAGTTATCAATCACCATACATGCATAGCATTCAGAATCATTATATCCTGCAGTGGCAAATAGTTTATTAAATGCATATGAAAATGAAGGATGCGTTCGCTTTTAACACACCACTCGAATGCAAATCCGGCCTCCGAGTAAATATAGTAATACATTTCATCGATTCAATCATCCGCCATGCGAACGGGCACACAACGAGCGCAAAACGCCAAAGAAGCATCATCCAGCATCAGCATCGCCATGATGCGAGCATCAAACGTCCTGCACTGACTTTGAAGGCTGTGAAGAGTGTAGGGACACCGTGGAAGAACAGCGCATACATTGCGCTTTCAACGGTTACATTTCAGATTGAACGCAGAGGTTAGAAGACCGGCCCATTCTAACAGTAAATTTCTATACTCACATTCAGCATCGCGCGCGCGGCCGTCTTCTTTTCGACGCTCTTCTTCAATGGCGGCAGCTCGGAAATCGACGCATTCGAGGGAAAATGATGAAATAATTTCGACAAGCTGCGAACCACCGCCTAACAACAACAACAAACGCCAGCCAGCCAGCACCGGCAACAACTAATTACGCTCGCAGCCCCGACGCGTATTTTACATTGTGATTTAATAATGAGTCCTCATTTACTTGCTCTCAGCACAAGGTAATAATACTAAATACCTGGGCTGGCAAGTTGTTTGCATCTGTATCTGCATCTGCATTGCCGGCCGCGGCGCACCAGCGTTCGACTAATATGGTATGCAAGAAGAAGCAAACACACACGCGAACGCGCGCGCGCAAAAAGCGAGCAAAACGCGAAACAAAACGACGAGCACGCAGCCAGACAAGACGAACAAGAAACGTTAAATAAATCAGTGCATATTACAATGAGGCGCTGTATCACTGCGCTCGCCCGTTCGCTCCACGTCCAATTTAGCCCTTTGTGCATTTTAATCAATTAGTATTTTGTAAATAATTACATTTCAACATTGATTTATGCCATTAATAGCACAATAACGTTACATTTTCCTACAATGGCATTTTTCGACGACGACGACGACGACGCCGCGACATGTAGACAATTAATTTACGGTGTGCATTCCTCAAATTATGTGCGTTTCAATGCAACAAAGTCGCATTTATTGTCCTTGCCGTTATGATGCTAGGCAACCCACCGACAACTAGCGCATTGACATCCTTTGAGGTTAGGTTGTAAATGGGGAGAAATGATTTACACATCATCTTAGCGAATCGTCATTTATATGCATTAACGTGATTACTAATGACACATTAGCGTAATTGATCCAATAGCCCCATGCATAAAATGGCAAATCTTAATGCTGGAACCGAAACGGCAGCAGCGATGGTCGAGGCGAGTTTTCAAATGGAAAGCGATTGAGTGGTAATTGCGCCAATATCTCTGCCTTTTCCGTATGAAAAAGTACCAGATTAACTTACAGCGCCTTGTTCTTATCAGCAAGTCGGCCTATTTATAAAAAAACGTTTTCGTTTGTTGTCTGTAGCAGAGTGTGGTGTCCTCGATGCTGGGTGCTCGCCCGGCCGAAGGAAGATGCACTCTTATCTAAACAAGTTCGGGCACTTAAACGAATTCTTCTCCTCGTTCTGCGTCCATGCGTTCGTTCCGTTCGCTTCGTCGTTCGATCTTGGGACAAAATGCGGTTGAAAGATGGGGCCGCTATCTTGCATCCACCGCGAGAGAGACACACACGGACGCGCACGCACACGCACGCCTTCGGTCCCTTCGGTCCTTCGGCCTTCGGTGAGAGAAAACTAAATTGAGATGTGACCGTTTACTCTTTATTACCAACATCCATCAAGGTAACACCTCTCATTATAACGTACTTATCGCAAAGCTGCGGTGGCTCAGCGCGTCGGCGCGGCGTGTGGAAGGAAAATGAACAATTAACGAAAACGGCGATGATAATCCGAGCGACTCTCACTGATGTTACACGTCTGGGAAGCCTACGCTGAGATGTTGGGACCTGCAGCGTCCACCACCGCGACAGCGATGGTTCTGTCACTGTTCACCGACTCCTTTTTGGCCGCCTTCGACTCGTACCCAATAAGCTCCAGTTGGATCTGCTCGAGGGTCTTCCCCTTGGTCTCCGGCACAAAAACGTAGATCATCAGCGTGCTGACGAGACACGCGAAAGAGAACATCCAGAAGGGGGCGCTCATGCCGTACGCCTCCGAAAAGGCATGGAAGATCTTCGAGGCGATGGTCCCAAGCGTCACGGACGTGGAATCAGCAGCACCCAGAGCATACCCCTTCACCGAAACGGGGAACAGCTCCGAGAGGAAGACAACAGGTCCAAGACTTATACCAAGATTGAAGACTGAATAGTAGCTGATCAGCGCCACCAACGGTATCCAGTTATACTCTTGCAACATCTCGAGGGTGAAGTACAACCCGATCAATGCCAGGGAGCACCCGCAACCAATCACCGAGGCGAGCATCAACGGCCGCCGACCGAAGCGATCCATCATCCAAGCCGCGAACAGCGTCGACACGGAACCCACAACATGGAAGACAATCACCGAAGTCTCCGGCGAGAGGATACCATCCGCCCGAGCGAAGATCGTGTGCGTGTAGAAGATGACGGGGTTCGACCCGGAGAACTTATTCGCCGTCGCCAGAATGAGGTAGATGATCACAGCGCGTCGGTTGCTCTGCACCGTGAAGAGATGGCTGAAGTTGGCGTTCTTCGAGGCGGCCTGCTGCCGCTTCACAGCCGCGACGAGTTCAGTAAGCTCCTCGTCGACAGGACCACTGCGGAGGCGTTGGAGGTTCGCTTTAGCCTCATCCAACCGGCCGGCTTTCAGCAAGAAGTACGGACTGCGCGGCATCCAGATGAACGTACAAAAGTGCACGATGGGTATCACGGAGACAATCAACGCGCTGGTGTAGATACTCGTGTATGATCCTATGGAGTTGATGAGGAGTAGGCCGAAGACGGCGCCGACGAGAATGGAAGAGCTCATTGCGCCCCGGATATGAGGATCGGCGATTTCGCCGTAGTAAATCGGCAGGACTGCGAACGTAGCGCCTTCAATCGACCCGACGAGGAAACGCGCCGCATCGATCACCCACAACTCACTCGTAAATGCGATCGCCATGAAGCAGAGGAAGCAAAGCGGGCTGAGGGCACACAGTATGGGTTTCCGTCCGAGTTTATCCACGAGGAAGCCGGCCAGAAGGGCGCCAGGAATCGCGCCCACAAGGGGCATCACACTGCACCAGAAGGCGTCATCAGATGATATTCGCCCCACGGGGGAGTCTTCACTTTCAAGGACTGGCAAGTATGGTGATGCCCAACCGAGATTCACCCCGGTAATCATGACCCAGGAGGATCCTACGAGAAGCAAAATGTCCAGGATGAGGATAACATTGATATTTGTGAGGTATTCTCGTAAACTTACCCGATAACATTGCAATGTATTGCATAAGTTTCCCCATGTTTGTTCGAAAGCTGGCAATTACCCGAACACGAGTACATAAATGAGGTAGAAACGCGCAGTTCGGGTTTATTTAATGATTTAGATAACACGCGCAACAGCGGCTTATCTAATTTATGCGAATTTTTATGGCTCACCGCGTATTAACTTTGACATTATTAGTAATTATCAAATATGAGCATTTATATAAATTAGGCTTTATTTACATTCGTCGTTCCGATGAGTTCCTGCTGGATCTCATCGAGCGTCTTGCCTTTCGTTTCGGGCACGTAGAGGAAGATCATGAGTGCCCCAAATAAGGTGCATACACTGAAAGTACCAAAGGGTACAAACATACTGACATGATCACTGGCCACCTGGAAGTACTTCGAGGCGAATGTCGCCAGGATCACGTTCATGGTATCTCCTAGGAACAACGCCTTCGCCTTGACATTGGTCGGGAACAGTTCCGACAAGTAGACAACAGGTCCGAAGGACAACCCGAAACTGAAGATCATGTTGTAGGCTATCAAGGACACCATTGGTAACCAAGTAATGTACTCAATCGCAGTGGGCATGTATGATTGAATGGCAAAGTAGGCACTGCATCCTGCAAGAGCTAGAGAGCAACCAACCGCTGAAAAAATCATCATTGGTCTACGCCCGAACGGGTCTATAACGCACATTGCCACCAGGGTAATCAGCATTCCAATGATGTAGAATATGATGGTGCAGGTTTCTGCATCCAGGGCACCTGCAGCTCTATCGAAGATAATCGTAGTGTACAATGTCACAGGAGTCTTGCCACTGAACTTGTTCGAAAAACACAAAATGGCGTAGATGATGAAAGCTCGTCGATTGCTCTTCACCGTTACCAAATCCAGGAAGCTACCCTTAGCCGTCTCATCAGCGTTCTCCTGACGTAAAACCGCCATATGAATCTCCTCCAGTTCAGTCGCAATATCCTTCTCACTATCGCTGCTACGCAACTGTCTTAAACTCGCCTGCGCTGCCTTCATATTGTTCTTCTTCAACAAGAAATACGGACTGTCCGGCATCTTCCAGAAACATATCAGGTGAAGAATGGGGAAGACAGAGCAAAGCAGGCTCGAGGACCAGATATCCATGAAGGGCCCAATGACGTTGATCATGATGGTTCCCAGTAAGGCTGATACCGAGATACTCGAGCAGATGCAGCCGCGAATTTTCGGGGATGCAATCTCCCCATAGTAGATGGGCAATGCAATGTAGAGAGCTCCTTCGGTGGCACCCACTGCAGCCCTTGCAGCGAAGAGTGTCCACACGTCGTTGGCGAAGGCGATGACGATGTACCCCATGAAGCAAATGGGTGCTAAAGCCATGATGAAGTGTCTCCGTCCCATGTAGTCCACAAGGAAGGACGCTAGACACGAACCAATGGGGGCACCAAGCAGGGAGGCTACAGCAATCCAGAAACCTTCGTCTTCCGTTGTGGGAATGTGTGAGTCCTCCGCGAGTAACTTAGGCAGATAGGGCGAGGACCATCCGGAATTAGCTCCAGCTGCTATGACCATAAGAGAACCTGTAAGGAAAAGTGCATTTTAAAGGCAATCAGCATTTCTGTGATGTTTTTTGCAAAAAACTCACCAGCACACATGGCTGCATATTGATAGTTGATACACGACTTCATCCTGGTGATAGACATATTGATGCATTCTTGTGATCTTCACGCTGTTGTTTGGGATGCGTACGCATGCAACGTAATCTATATAAAGCAACCATTACCTACGTTACTATTTCGGCGTATTTGTTCGCTTGAATAATGCGCGTGCACGTTAGCTATGTATTTTTATCATTGCGGTGCCTTTTTTTGCCAAATAATAACAACATGCGCGGAATATTTTCGCGTTCGCAGCTTGGAAGCGTGCGGTCGTAAATCACCCGGCGGCGCATACGAAAACAATCGGAAAGCACGGCTGGATGTTCCGCGTCTTCGCGCTGACAAAATCGGGCGATGTATGCCGTCGCTGGGACAATATTTACGTCTCACGTAACGCGCCCGACATGCAAATTGCTGGGTGAAAGTAATTAGAAACACTCGTAAAAAGGCGTCGTCGCACCGGGCAACATGTGAGCAAATAAACAATGCGCAAATATTGTTGTTTGACAAACGGCAAACGCGTAAACGGCCGAATTCTACTGCATCGCGAAACTGGTTCGTGTCGGTGACGATTTCGTCGTCAGCTTGTACACACAAACAAACAGTTTCCCAAAATGATGCATGATGCAATTTGGGTTACTGTCATCATCCCATGTGGACATAATGTGTTTGCGTTGTTCGAGGCGCTTTGTTCGAAAAGTAAAAATAGATCCGTCTCTGCGCCTTGGTACTACTCACCTGGTGCACAAGAGGTCCGCAAGGGGACGACGACGACGAAACGAGAATGCTGTTGCATGGATGCAGGCCCTCCTACACACTCTTTGAATCTGTAGAAGGAATGAGAGGAAGTTGACATGAATTAATTAATTATCCATATGTTTGCTTTCTGTGTTCTTCTCCACCACGACGAGCGTCTCTCATTTCGTACCATTTTTTTGTAAATTGGATGCGGTGTACCTTAACAAGCAGGCGCTGCTTCATTTTGTCACAAACAAACCGTCATTTTCGTGGCGCTGATGTTGAACGATGACCGATCACTCAAATTCGGGACTCGGGGAAGAGTTAACGATGCAAATGAGCTGCGCTTCCACCCACTTTTCGGTGTTCACCTAAAGCGTCGGGCATTCCCATGAACCTCGCGCTCGCTGAGGCCAAATGTCTTATGTCTCTTTCACTTTGCAGGTCTCCGCCACGGATCCCGACTGCGGCGTCAATGCGATGGTAAATTACACGCTGGACAATGCGGACAAGCTGAAGGAATTCGCGGTGCGCAGCGTCACCGGCGAGGTGTGCATCGTCCAGGCCTTGGACTACGAACAACGCAACGTTTACGAATTCCCCGTGATTGCTACGGATCGTGGTATGTCGCTAATAACATATTTGCGCCGTCTTGCGGCTTGCGATTCCTCGAAAACAAACGTTGTTTGCTGGTTTGCAGGCGGGCTGAGTACGACTGCTCGGATCAAAATACAAATAACGGATGTCAACGACAACCGGCCAGTCTTCTATCCGAGGGAGTACAACGTCTCTTTGCGGGAGGGCATCGCTGCGACCCTTGCGAATGCCCCGGTGGTGGTCATCGCCGCCACCGACGCCGATTCCGGGAAGTATGGGACGCTCACGTACCGGATCGGGAGTGGTAATGAGGGTGGCCTCTTTCGCATTGATCGTCAAACCGGTGAGATTTTCGTGACAAGACCCGATATGCTATCTGCGCGGATGAAGCGCTACCATCGGCTGAACATAACTGCCACCGATGGTGGTGGTCTCAAATCATCCATGGACGCCGAGGTCTTTATCAGCATCATTGACACCGCGCAGAAACCGCCCATCTTCGAGCAGTCGCGGTACACGTTCGCCGTCAAGGAAGACGTCACCAAGGGCAACATCGTGGGCATGGTGCGCGCCGCCATCGGCGTCGATACCACAGGTGCGTTGCATTCAAATTCATTCTTTGAGGGTTTGTTTGGATTTTAATTAAGCGGAACAAAAAGAAATCCTCCGGCCGAGCCGGACCGGCAGCAGCAACAGCAGCAGGGCTTTGTTTTTGCTTTAATTAGCTTGCAGCAGTCTGCACTCGGCGGCAGAAGAATTCCGAGGAGTGATTTGCATGGGAACTCCTCTTCGTTTGCTTTTGTTGTACGTTTGCGTTTATTCGCGACGTCCTCCTGCCTCAGCCAATTATTTTTATGCGACATTTCGGTAGTTGTTCTCGTTTATAAGCGACGACGCAGTCGACGGTTTTTGCTTTTGTTTGATTTTTCCTTATTGCCCCGTTGCTGCTGCTGCTGCTGCTGCTGGCAGCATCGGCAAATGTATGCATGAATGGTCATTGTTTTCGCATAGACGCGTCCGTAACTCGCCCCAGTGTCAATATATTCGCCGGGCGACGACAGCACCAAATAAAACAAAACCTTGTTTGTTCGCTTTGCAGAAACGGGACGCACCATCAGATACTCGATATACTCCGGCGATCCGGACGGCTTTTTCGCGATAGATGGCGTCACGGGCGTGATCCGCACGTCCGCCATCTTGGACCACGAAGTGCGCGCCAGCGTGCTGCTCAACGTGCAGGCGACCGCAGGTGATCCACCCACGTACGGCCACACGCAGGTGTACATCGCCATCGAGGACGTCAACGACAACGCGCCCGAGTTCGAGTCCAGCACGGTGAAGATCTCCATCCCGGAGAACGTCGACGTCGGCACTCCCCTCTATGTGGCGCATGCGCGCGACCGCGACTCAGGACTCAACGGTCTGGTGCGCTACAAGCTGGTGAACCGCGCCAGCGCACCAGGACTCTTCGAGGTCGACTCGAAGCTGGGGCATGTCTCGCTCGGTCTTCATCTGGACTACGAAACCGCCGAACGCCATAGCTTAATTATAACGGCGACCGATGCTGGCTCACCACCACTCGCGTCCAATTTGACGCTGCTGATTGACGTCCAGGATGTAAATGATAATGCTCCGGTCTTCGAGAATGCCGAATATAAGGTCGTTGTTGCTGAGACGCTGCCTATCAATTCGCAACTCCTGCAGGTCACCGCCATTGACTTGGATACCGGCAACAATGCGCGTTTGACCTACAAGATCCAAGCGGAGAACTTGACCGAAAATGATCAACTTGTTGAAGTTTTTGGCATATTCCCGAATAGTGGATGGTTGTATCTTAAGAGACAGTTGGACCGGGAGTATCGGGACAAGTACACTTTACGGGTCACTGCTACTGACAATGGAACACCTTCAGCGAGCGCTTCAACGCATGTTCACGTGTACGTGCAGGACACCAACGACAATGACCCTGAATTTGAAAATACACCATATGAATTTGATATTGAAGAGAACCGAGCTCGAGGTACCTACCTTGGAAGTGTTAAGGCCACTGATAAGGATATTGGTGTCAATGCCGAGGTGCGGTATTTCTTGATTCCAGGGAATTCCAGTTTTCAAATAAATACAATAACTGGTAAGTTTCAAGAATATCTAGAAATGGAACCAGTAATCTGATCAAATGAACCGGAAATTGTTTGATAAACACTATACTTATTTTGGTAATGTTCTAGGTGCTATAACAACAAAGGAGTCCCTTGATCGTGAATTCAAAGAATTCTACGATTTGGTGGTAGAAGCGCGAGATTCAGGTACACCCGCACGAAATGCACGCCAGCAAATTCGCATCAATGTCCTCGACGTGAACGACAATGCGCCGGAGATCGTTGATCCGCAGGAGGACGTTATTAGCGTTCGCGAAGAACAATTACCAGGTAAATAAGCCACATTCGCTGATAAATGCGCGTGATAACACTGATTTACTTGCATTGATTAGGTACAGAAGTAGTTCGTGTTCGTGCCATTGATAACGATAAAGGAAACAACGCCAGCATCACATACGCCATATTGAAGACACGTGACTCGGACGGGCATCACGTATTTACGATCGACGCCATCACGGGCATCATACGGACGCGGACGAGCCTGGACCACGAGGAGAAGAGCATTTATCGGCTGGCAATTACGGCGAGCGATAATGGCGCGCCGCCAAAGGAGGCCGTGCGAACGCTGCGCATCGAGGTGCTGGATCTGAACGACAACCGGCCAACGTTCACCAGCTCCAGCCTCGTGTTTCGCGTACGTGAGGACGTCCCGATCGGCTTCGTCGTCGGCTCGATCGCTCCCAGTTACGCGGCCGACGAGAACGCCCTCAGCGCCTTCGGACAGATCACCTACACGCTGTCGACGCTCAGCCGCGATCTGCTTCCAGACGCGTTCGATATCGACAGGAGTAGCGGTACATTGATCGTCGCACGCAGCCTGGACAGAGAACTCCAACCGGAGTACAAGCTGGAGATTCGTGCGCTGGACACGAGCGCGATGAATAATCCGCAGAGCAGTGCTGTCACTGTGCGCGTCGATGTGGCTGATGTTAATGACAATGCCCCCAGGTGGATAGCGGATCCCCTTGTGGTGGAGATATCCGAGGATTGCCCTGTGGGTAAGGCGGTTCATAATTTCACTGCTTCAGATGCGGATGCGGGCAGTAATGGAGACATACGATACACACTATTGAATCAGTATCCTGGGAACAACACCTTCTCCCTTGACCCATTGACCGGTACCCTACTTCTTGAACGTCCCCTAAACTATGAGGAACATCAAGAGTACATTCTGACCTTGCAAGCTACAGACAGATCCACAAATATTTCAGAACGCTTATCAACAAGTGTTACCGTAAAAGTCAACATCCTGGATGTCAATGACAATGCTCCCATTTTAATTTATCCTCAGGAAGAAATCTATTTCGGTAACGATTTAACTATGGGAATGGCCATCGTTCATTTATTTGCCAAGGATGCGGACGATGGAGATAATGGTCATGTCTCCTATGTGATATCCTCGAAGGATCGCCAATCCGCACCCTTCTCTTTGGGATATGAAACAGGAATTTTATCAGTTGCAACCAACAATAAATTGAAGAGTTCTTATTTCATCAATATTACTGCAAGTGATCACGGTTCACCTTCAAAATCAACGACGTTCGGGTTGAAACTGATTCAACGAGATTTAGGAACAACCGGTCAAGGAAAAGGATATTTTACACCGGGAGAATTCGACGTTGAGATCGCTGAAGATGCGACCATCGGTACATCAATTACGAAGCTATTTGTACGTGGCAATAGTCAAGATGCAAGTTTCTTCATGCCGGCTGGTGTTGCAAATAATACCTTCGCAGTTGACACCAAAACAGGCGTCGTATCAAATATCAAATCATTAGATTATGAATCAACACCTTCGTATGAATTTCCCGTGTACGTTATAGGTTCAAACGAGCACGTTGACACCATCCATTTGAGAGTAACCATCTTGGATGTTAACGACCATGCTCCGGAATTCGCTCCTGGAAGCTGCTATCCGTTAAACATACCCGAAAATAGCAATCCACAAGTCGTCCACACCGTTGTTGCAATCGACGCCGATTCTGGAGCAAACTCCATCCTGCAATACAGTTTGACATCCGGAAATCACGGCAACATGTTTACCATCAACTCCACAACGGGTGAAATTACGGCGAAATCCTTGGATCGTGAAGCTCAAGGACGCTATACATTAACGGTTGCCGCACAAGATGGCGGCAATCCACCGCAACAAAGTTCCTGCAATATTTCCATACGCGTGGAAGACCTCAATGATAATGACCCTAAATTTGATAGTGCCATGTATACGACACGTATACCCGAAGATACCGTTGTTGATACATCGGTGTTGCGCATAAGGGCGACCGATCTTGATGCCGGAATTAATTCACGCTTGGTGTACACCATCGCGAATGAAAGCCAATGGCTGTTTAGGATTGACAACAAGACTGGTATTATAACGACAGCAGGCTTGTTCGATAGAGAGAAGCAGAGCGAATACAATTTCCAAGTGGTTGCCACTGATACAGGAAAATCGAATCCACGATGGCAACGGGTACCAGTACGAATTCACATTGAAGATGTAAATGACAACAAACCACGATTTAACAAATATCCTTACCGGGAGAAGGTGACTACATATGTGCAACCCGGTCAGACATTGGTTAAAATTATGGCGGTAGATGCAGACATAGGAATGAACTCTGAGATTGTCTACAATCTCATCACCCGGGATCGAAAGGATAATCAAAAATTCATTATAAATCCAAATACTGGAGTTATCTCCGCGACGCAGAGTTTGGCGGGTGACCTGGGTAAAATTATCCATCTGCAAGTCCAAGCGACAGATAAAGGAAACCCACCCCAATATACACAAGGATTAGTGGAAATCATCGTCGGAGACCTCCCTGAAAATTCGCCCAAACTTCGCTTCCAGAACAGTACCTACCATGTACGAATCCCTGAAAATCTGGCCGCTAACAGCGAAGTACTGCAAGTTTCCGCTGTGAGGACAGATGGACGACGTCAACGTATCATCTATTCCATAGGAAGTGGTAATGAAGATGACTTCTACATTCAACCTGAGACTGGAATGATCCTTGTGAAGAATTCCAAAATGCTGGATTATGAATCCTCGAAAGAACGTAATATTGTTGTAATGGCCCGCACTGAGGGCGCACCAACACTCTTCGGATACTGCGAAATCGTTATTGAATTAACTGACCAGAATGATAACCCACCCAAATTTACACAGCAACAATATACTGCGTCGGTCCTTGAGGGCAATGCAAAAGGTGCATTCGTCCTGCAAACTGTAGCTTATGACGCGGACGATGGAAAGAACGCCAATATTCGTTACCACATCGTTGATGGAAATCATGATAATGCATTCAAAATTGAACCGGAGTTTAGCGGAATTCTGAAGACAAGCATTGTCCTTGATAGGGAAATTCGGGATACGTACAGACTGACGGTGATTGCAATAGATGAGGGTGTTCCTCAGATGACTGGAACTGCACGTATCAGAATAAATGTGGTTGATGTAAATGATAATCAACCGACGTTTCCACCACATAGTATTATTACAGTTGCTGAAGGTAAGAATCATTATTGTAATTACTTCAATCTTCATGACTGATCAAGGTTTAGTCACTCTAAATAATTAAACTTCTCTAGATTTGGTGTTAATTTCAATTGATGATGTTCCAGATACTCCCATTGGAACCGTATTATCAACTGTAACAGCAAACGACGTTGACACGAGTCCAGCTTTGATTTACATGTTGGCATCTAATGGATTAAATGTGGACAATAAATTTGCAATCGATCGATTTAGTGGAAAAGTAATATTAAAGAAAAGTCTGGATTACGAACAAGAACAAGAGTATAAATTGAAAATAATAGCTTCGGATGAAGTACATCAAGTTGAAACTACCCTGGTAATTCGTGTTGCTGATGTCAATGATAACCCACCAATATTTTCGCAATTCGCCTACGAAGGATCATTTGCACTTGGTAAGTTTCAAATAATACTTCAGTCCATATGATATTTATTTCTTGTACTTGTTCGATTTTAGATAATACAATTCACGAAATAATGAGCATCAATTCAACTGACATGGACTCAGAAACCAATGGGAACATCACATATTCCATCATCCAACCGCCAAGGGGCTTCAGCATTGGTCCTGTAGATGGAAAAATTGTTGTAAACACATCAGCTTTAACAACCGTGCCAATACCAAACTGGATTTATCTTACGGTGAAAGCAGAAGATCAAGGCACACCCATGTTGAGTGCATTGACGGTGGTAAAATTGAAAGTCCAGCAAAATGGAGGTGGACAACACGTCGATACAAATGGGAAAGTCATTGTACACTTATTGGAAAATTCAACTATCGGTACGATCGTGTTTAATTTAGAGAAGAATTTACAAGGACCATGGCATAGTTATTACATTGCGGGAGGTAATGAAAACGGGACATTTGAAGTATCCCAAAGGAGCTTGCTACTAGCGAAACCAGTCGACCGAGAAGAGAAATCCGTATATGTCTTGGAATTAACCGGGGCAAATCGTAAAACAAAGATTCAAGTCATCATCGATGATGTGAATGATGAAGCGCCAATATTTGCTCAGGAAACATACAACATCTCCCTTAGCGAAGCCACCAAACTGGGCACAATGATCTTAAATGTGATTGCTTTGGATAGAGACATGGAGAATACCCCGAATTCGCAAGTTACTTATGATATTACTTCCGGTGATGACTCCAAAGCATTTTCGATAACGAAATCAGGTGCCATCAAAGTCGCTAAACTTCTTGACTATGACGCTGGCAAAGTAAATTATGCTTTGGTTGTACGAGCTTGCGACCTGGCGCCAATTGATCGCCATTGCACATTGACCACCGTAAATGTCACCCTGGAAGATGCCAATGACAATGCACCAACTTTCCCCGTCAGCGAATATTTGGTATTTGTAGCCGAAAATGAGAACGTGGGAACGATGATTTTCACAGCTCGTGCTACCGATCTGGATGCAGGACGTTTTGGTATTTTGTCCTATTCGATTGCAAGCGTAAGTGACGCAGATGACTCCTGGAAACTCTTCAGTGTAGATAGCGCTACGGGGATAGTAACAACAAACGCAGTTTTTGATTATGAAGTTAGGAATCGGTACGTTTTTCTTCTTCGTGCTTCGGACATTGGCGGACGCACTGCAGACGTTAAAGTACGCCTGGAGATTGAAAGCAGGGATGAGTTCTATCCACATTTCACGGAGAGAACTTACAAGTTTGCATTGCAACTTGGAAGTGCAAATGCATTAAACCCTGGTGATGTTGTTGGACACGTAATTGCAACCGATCGTGATAAAGGACCTGATGGACGCGTGGTATATCAATTAACAACGCAGAATGCACACTTTAAGATCAATCGAACCACGGGTGCAATCCTCATTAAAAAGAAGCTGGTTCCAAGCGCCTTGGCAGTCGGTCGTGAAGTCAGTCTTGTGGTAACAGCAAGTTCAGGCAGGCAGCATTCCCTTACAAATATGACCGTCGTTGAAATCACCATGGATGAAACTGGTGATATTGGACTGAACCTTGCGAACAAAGCTGTGGTCGCTGGTTCCAACGGGATTGCTGATTGGGCACTTGGTTTACTCATCGCACTCCTTCTTCTAATCCTCACATTCGGAGGCCTCTTACTATTCCTACACATGAAAAATAAACGCAATAAGAAGGTGAACAAACCGAACATCGGAGGACAGGAACCTGTAGGAAGTAACAACTATGTAGATCCCAGTGCTTTTGACACGATCCCGATTAGAGGCGGAGGTGCTGCAGGAAATGTACAATTTGCCCCACCAAAATATGATGAAATTCCTCCGTATGGAGCTGCAGCAGCTAGCAGTAATTCAGGAGCGGCCACCACTTCCGAGCTGTCTGGAAGTGAGCAATCCGGTTCAAGCGGACGAGGTTCAGCCGAGGACGGAGAAGACAACGACGATGAGGAAATCCGCATGATTAATGAAGGTCCATTGCAACGGGATTCCGGAATACATCGAGCCCCCGCTGATGATGATGACAATCTGTCGGATGTGAGTGTTCGAAATACTCAAGAATATCTGGCGCGGCTTGGTATTGTCAACAATTCAACGCAAGCAGTGCCGCAGGCGTCCCGAATGAACCAGGTGCCTTTGGATAGTTTAATCTTCGATGAAGAAACTAATACAGACAATGATATCGCGAACTTCTACGCGAAACTCAATGATGTTGCTGGCAGTGATCGCGCAAGTTCGACTGAAGATCCTGTTGGCGTCACCATGGAGCACATGATGAATCTCGGCGGGTATGGGCAAGTCCCAACAACCCATCAGCCATCCATGAATGGGTCCTTGAGTTCCATCGTTCATAGCGAAGAAGAACTGGCTGGAAGTTACAATTGGGATTATTTATTGGACTGGGGACCTCAATACCAACCCCTAGCGCATGTATTCTCTGAAATCGCGCGGCTCAAAGACGATACAGTGTCGGTCCAATCGGCAGTCAGTGGGTCAAGTGTCGCGTCGAAAAATTCCCAAGTGAAGAATGTCCCTCCGCCGTTGATTACAGCTGTAGCTGCACGCACAATCCGTGCCGGATCTAATCATCATCTCAATCAGATGAATTCAGTCCTGCCGCGTTCGCCCATCAGTCACGACTTAAGTAATCAGTACAATGGCTCGGCAGCTCTGTCGCCAAGCTTCTCGCCATCATTGTCGCCATTAGCGACGAAAAGTCCTTCAATTTCGCCCCTTGTCACTCCAGGATTAAGTACCGCTCATCATGTACGCACGGCGCCAGCACGAGCAAAGACTAGCATGGATCCTGGCGAAATGCGCATCTAATTCCTTGCAATATCGCGCAAATTAATAATTTAGCGGCTGTGCTTAACATTGCATCACTGTTATTTATTAGCACCTGCTGATGAAATAAGGGCGCCATATATGTTTATATGCAGACATTTGTTTTAGAATGTTTTGTTGACAGACTTGTAAACATTTTGTAAATTTCGCACCAGGACACTGCAATGATAGAAACTCCTCAGAAATGTTTATGCATATTTATTCCTCATTTATTTTCTTACTTGAACCCTGTGTAAATTTGTTTTGCATTGATGTAAATGTTGTACTTTATAAGTAGGCTAGTATAACTTAATTCAAGAAATCTTAATCGTATTAGGAATAATAATGACACTTGTAATCGACTGAACTTTTAAATGTTTAAGCTAAACTAGTGTGTCATATGTAAAAATGTACAAATGCCTAAATAATATAATATGACCTTAAGAAATAATAAATAAATTAAAGATCAACAACATTTGTGTGTTTCATATCATGATATTAAAACGCCATAAATTTCAGGTTTCAGTTTTTTGCTGGAGTCTGTTATATTGATTGCAGGTACTTTAGGTGATCGCAGATTCTATATTTGTTATTTCTTTTTAGTTATCAGCTCTACATCTTTTCCATCGGTAATTCCGCAAGAAAGTAAGTAAAATCGAGATTAATAAAGTGTAATTTAGTGAGCAACAAATGTAATTCAAATGTGTTATATGTAACTGAGTTGACGTTAATTGTATTAGTTATAATATTAAATATAATTCAGAAAGCAATTTTAATATCCGACTCGATTAAATGTATTGGAGACCAATAAAACGTAATAATTCAGGTTCAATCAAATTAAATTCAAAAAAATCAAATGCAAATCAGTTACGTTAAATAATAATTAAGTTTTTTGAATGAGAATTTTATATGCATATAACATGATAGTTAAGTAAACTATTCTTATCTATCCATGATAATATGGAAAAACCGTAAACAGTCGCTCTTTTACGTTTTTTAATTGGCAGGCGTTTAGAAAAAACTAAGTCACTTGTGGAAACAAACCAAATTTCATATTCTTTTCTGTATTTTTTACTATGAAATAATTTAGTTTTTCTCATTTTTCAATTTCTTTGATTTTGATTTCAGATAAAACTTATGATCAACGAACTTTAAAAATATAACTACATTTTTAATATTTTTTCTAAGCAAACGATGTTATTTGCAATTCAAAAAATCGCAAAAATACTATGTTATTAAACAAGACTCTTCATTCATTATAAGTATACATCCTAATAAAACTTCGCTTAACAAAAGCACAATCCTTTAAAAGTTGCAGTATTTATCCTGATTTACAATATTAACTACTTATTAGCACATGAAATTATTCCAATTGGAAAAGAAGATATGATTCACAGTTTAGACTTTTTACATAATTAATTAACCAGGCTATGATACATCTACATGTGTAATGAGTGCCAAGATCAATTGCAATATTTGTTGACTCGTGTCATAAAAAAAAGAAATGATGAACAGTGAACTTTATTAATAATAATAATAATAATAATAATATTTCACGTATTTATTCAAGTAGGAATTTCAAGCAAAACTAACCCAAACCTATAAGCAACTAGTCAATGAAATGTGAAATATATCACACCTTTACACAACAGCAAATCAAAATGTTAATATTGTTGCAGCTTCCCGCAGTCTATTTTTATTCGCACGTTTAATTGCTGTTATTGAGTTATAAACTATGACGCTAGGATATAATCGCTTCCGCTTGTATAACAACTTGACCGTTGTGATAAACCCAAATAACAAAATCAAACCATATGAATTCCCCACTATTTTACGGTGCATACTTCTGCTCAATTTATAAGTCACATCATTCAGTAGCATTTCAGATCTATTAACATGACGAAGTTACTTATTTTTCTGTTACACGTCATTTCTATCAATTGGGTTAGCGCTGTTCTGGTAAAATATTTCTTTATATCCAAAATATAAATATTTACTTGCTTTTGTTGCAGGAGGAAAATAAAATTTTGATCAAAGAATTAGACCAAATTGAGAATCAAAAACGAAGCTGCAAGTCGGAGCCGTCTAATTGTAGCTATAAATGCGCACTAAATAAATTGGATTACAATGCGACAGCTCGCGTTGAAACTGCGACCTACAGAGATTTTTGTCATGGCAACACAACATTAATTCAGGACGACTGCAAAAGGTCCGAAGAATTTGTCTATTGTTTGCATAGAGAAGTGCAGAATGAAGTTAATAAAATACGAGACGTTTGCGTTAAGAAGCATAATGCCGATATGCAAGAATATAGATCAGGTGGTTTCGAATTGCTGGTACGAGATCAAAGATTTGCTTGCTTTATGTTTTGCTTTCAGAAGGCCATTGGTGTAATGAATGATAATCTAGAGTTTATCTTGGATGAAGAAATCAACAAAAGCAAATCAAATCTCACAAATGTTATAGCTGATTGTAGAAACAAAGCTAATGATGAACAAACTAAGTGTTCAAAAGCGGCATATCTATATTACTGTGTTGAAGAAAACTCTAAGCATTAGAAGTCAAATGAAATGTTACATTTAATTACTTATCAAATATAAGTTTCAGTTGCTTTTAACGAAGTATTATTATATGCAACCCAATTACACTTATGAAATTTTGTGTTTATTGTAAATTTACAATAACTATAACAATTAATTGAATACAGAATGAATACAGAATAATGGTTTATCATCGGGTATATTTAAGCATGAATTGTCGTTTCTTTAATTAGTTCAATAATGATTTTGCTACGAATGTGATGATAATGTGTGCCTTGCAATCTGATAAAGAGCATAGCCATGGCGGGAGTAAAATTACACATTACTCCCCCTGTAAAGTCGGTTCGATGAGGATTGGTTTTATGACCACTTAGCCAAGTTTCAAACCATTTTACTCCCTCTACGATTGTTTCAGCAATTGTATTGACATGTTGATACGACGCCATTTTTTCGGCAAGTTCCAATTTTGTGTTAAAAGCTTATGCCTATAAATGTACTAGACGAACAAGTATCTAATAATATGTCTTATTATAAAATAATGTATTGTTGCAGTCTTCATCACATGTTTGAGGAACTTGAAATAGTGGTTTTATGTGCTTTTTGTGTTAGCACACACATGGATCTGTACTCTCCACGACTGTTTATATTAAAGGTTAAGTAACTTTGAGTCTACTGCAGTCTAGAGATCGTGAGGTTCAGAAAGGCACAAGGGGTGGGGATAAACATGCGCAAACATTGCTCGTTGACAGTAGCGAATGAAATTAAAGGGCGTAGCAAAAAAGCCAGCTGCGTCGAAGTTACCCGAATCGTATTTTGGTTTCTGCGCATCATGACGCATCCCCACTCATTGTGCCTTTCTGAACCTCACGATCTCTACCACATGTTAAAAAATTTCAAGCATCAGTGAATGGAATGAAACCAAAACATGTTAGTTCTCCCTGCAAATTCTAAATACAATAGGTTCACATATCTCATTATATAACTTGTTATAGAATCATTGTTTATTGTTGGACACTACATGTTCAAGGAAATGAAGTTATGATCAATTATTATAAGTCGGAGTTTACTTCACAAAGAAAAACAACATTTTGAAGTAATAACCAGATGTTGTGGGCACAGGTGCACATGCTTAAGGTATTATATGTACAGTTCATTTCTGTATATTGAAGATGTGAGCAAATTTATTGTTACAGAATCTTCATGTTTTGTTGTAGAATTTGAAAATGCAACACATTGCATTTGTGTAATAACTACTGGTTACTTACAGTATTTATTTATAGGTTTCCTTTAAGCTGCTTTGCTCACCTCAGAAAGCTGAAGTGAGGTAATATTAGCTGAAAATTTTGCACTTGAAACAGGCATTTTTGATCAGTTCTGTAGAACCACAAACAATCTGACATACTGATATCCACATGTTTCAGAATTAGGTAGATGAGTGGCCAGGGAGGTATACATAATGGGCCCACCACAAGCAGCCTCAGTGCAGATGGATGTACTCTCCACCCTCCTGCCACTAATTGTATAAAGGTATTGTATAAACAATTCTTTCCTATGTTTTCAATCTGTGAGCAATTAACTCATTATTTTTATTGCTATGGAAATATTGTTGGAGTATTAATCACAGGTTGAAAGAACTTCATTGCAACATTGCACCTTTTGGATAGGTTTCCGTGGGTGTAACAGCTACTGATGCTTAAGGTATAGTATATATTCAATTCAATATGTGAGTAATTAACTCACTGCTTATATTGTTGACGGATGTGGGGAAGATGAATCAGCAAAGCATGTTTTCTGCCATCGTCCAGCATTGGCAAACAATAGTGCATCTTGAGAAAGATTTTACATCGGTAACCTACATTCTTATATATATATTGTGTGAGCAATTAACTCATTATTTCTATTATTACAGAAATATGGTTTATCAAGTATTGGAGTATTTATCAAATGTTGGAGGAACATGAAGCAACATATTTTGGAATAGTTTCTTCTGGGTGTAGCAGCAGCTTGTGGTATTGTACAAGGAATTGATTCCTTAATATATTCAATGTGAGATATTTACTCATTATTTTTATTATTACGCAAATATTCTGTGAGTATTTATCACAACTTGGAGGACTTTGCATATTCAAAGATCAAGGGATAATTGGAAAGGGTGGGCTCCTTCAGCAGTCTCGTAAGGTATTGTTATAACAATTTATTTCTATGAGCAAATTATGTTGTGTGTGGTTGTTTATAAATATGGAGAACTTCAAAAAGCCAAGGGCATCTAAAACGCTTCTCCAAGCAGTATGGGCTCCTGTAGCAGTCTTTAAAGAATTGTGTTTCTTGTTTTTGAATCCCTTACATGTTTTGTTAGAGGATACTCTGTGATTTCGAAAAACTTGGAGGGGCCAGGATCATTTGGAAAGCATCTCCAAGCAGTAGTGGCAGGCTCTGGCAGCAGTTTGTTATGATATTGTATTTAACAATTAACTTCTAAAAACACAATATGTTATAATGTATATCATTCTTCTTTTAGAATCTTCCATGTTTTGTTGGAGTTTGCACTACAAATATGGAGAACTTTAGGGCACTAGGAACATTTGGAAAGCATCTCCTAGTAGTGTGGGCTCCTGCAACAGTTTTTAAGGTATTGTATTAACAATTTCTATAACTGCCATATATTGTAATAATATATTTTTTGCTTAACATTTCCAAATTTTCCGTCAGAAGTGTAATATTTTCGCATTTCAATAAATTTTCACGATTTTGGTTACTTTTCAATACGTCGCTATATCGATATAGTTTAATCGGGTCCGCTCGCTTGTGTATATTTACTTCACAGTTTATAATCGGATTTTCATGCGTTAAGTCGCATTTTGTAGTGCACCGCCGGCAAAAATTGTTGCTTATGAACTGTTGTGTTTTGTGTTGCGCATTATTCGTTTCAGCAAGTGACTACAAGTTTGTGCGTTACGTATGGTGCCTTTCATGTTTCTTGTCTCTGGTAGTTAAAGGTATTGCTTTATGTTGTGCATTCGTTTTAGCAAGCGACTACAAGTTTCAATCTTACAGCAGCGCTGTGTATGTCTTCCAAGCATGGCTTTGTGTCTCAATCATTGAAATTGCAAGGTATGTTTTATCTACACCTGTTTATTTCAGCTGAACTAGGTGTAACATGATTTTGTGTTGGATGAATGCTTTGTTGTGAGCCTTATGTTATATTGTTCACACATTGTACTCCTCTTATACTTATCATGTGTATCAACTTCATATAAAATGGTTCGAAAATCAATACCAAGGCTATAGTCTTTGCTAATTTTCAACGTCCAAAATTGACAGAAAAATAGTACCAAGACTATAGTCTTTGCTTATTTTCAACGTCCGAAATTGACTGAAAAATAGTACCAAGTCTTTGTTTATTTTTCACATCCGAAATTGGCCGAAAATAGTACGAATACTATAGTCTTTGCTCGTTTTAATGTGCGCCGAAAAATCGGTACCATTTATTTCGGTTTTTTACTAACACTAGTAAAAAGCCGCGGTGGCTCAGTGGGTACGTGTACGACGTCGTACACCGAAGACTCGGGTTCGATCCCCGGTCGGGGCAGTACATTTAAATGGAATTTTCAGTACTTTAATGAAATAAGAAATAATTCTAAGTACAAAAATTCCGAAAAATGACAAAAGAATTCAATTTTCGATTTTTTTTCGGCAAAAATTTTGACAGTCTCTCCTCTAAACTTTGATCTTACCCCGGACGGGCCTGCGCTCGGCCAATTCCTTACCCTACCGTCATCGTTCATGGCTGATCGAGGACTGAGCCATTTTCCCGATTTTCGTAGCCATCAGCCCGCGAGCGGTGGCGCCCTCGATCGATGGTGGGGGCTGCGGACATTTTTGGAATTACTAAGCTACTTTTTGGACTTAGAATATTTTTCAATTTTTATTCTTGTGCCCCGTTGGACTTAGAATATTTTTGAAGCTACGAATATTTACGAGGCCGACCGACCATCTTAAA
>JARJDZ010003140.1:0-49933 GCA_030264555.1 Aleochara sp. GC000083
GAAAAAGAATTTCAAAATTCCTATGGGTTCGGAAAATATGAACGAAAATGTACACGATTGCACAGAAAATTTAAGAAAATATAAAATTTAAGTCCAAATTTTCCACATTTCCCGCGGAATAATCACATTTGCGATAGCATCATCCGAAAGGAAATTTAATTTCCTATAAGAATCTGGAAAAAGAATTTCAAAATTCCGGAGGGTTCGGAAAATATGAACGAAAATATACACGATTGCACAGAAAAATTAAGAAAATATATAATTTAAGTCCATATTTTCGACATTTCCCGCGGGATAATTACATTTGCGATAGCATCGTCCGAAAGGACGTTTAATTTCCTATAAGAATCTGGAAAAAGAATTTCAAAATTCCCGTGGGTTCGGAAAATATGAACGAAAATGTACACGATTGCACAGAAAAATTAAGAAAATATAGAATTTAAGTCCAAATTTTCCACATTTCCCATGGGACAATTACATTTACGATGACACCATCCGAAAGGAAATTTGATTACCTATAAGAATATGGAAAAATAATTTCAAAATTCCTAATGGTTCGGGAAATAGGACCTAAAATGTACACGATTGCACAGGAAAATTAACAAAATATAAAATATAAGTCCAAATTTTCGACATTTCCCACGGGACAATAACATTTACAAAGACACCATCTGAAAGGAAATTTAATTTCCTATAAGAATCTGGAAAAAGAATATCAATATTCCTAAGGGTTTGGAAAATATGAACGAAGATGTACACAATTGAACAGAGCAATTAAAGTAAATATAAAATTAAAGTGCGAATTTTCGGCACTATCCACGAGAAAAGTGGCATTTTCTGTGAGAAGTTTGGAAATGTCTGAGCTTCAATTTCCGCTCATTAATTATCACCATATGAAACAGTTTGAACGGTGATCATAACGCGATTGCCGAGATATTAAACAAAATACAAGAAGTTGCACAAATTTGTTTATATGCGAAAAAAGGCGCTTCTGGTAAGAAAATCTAAAATGTTTGTACGGTGATAATAGCTTGTGTGGCCACCGAGAAATTAAATAAAAGGTAAAAAAAATAAAACTTACCTCAAGGTCAATTCCTAACTGGATTGGACGGCCGCAACTTCTGTCGAAGACTGATTGCTGCATTCATGAAGTCTATAAAAAATCACATAAAAACAACAATATATATATATATATATATATGCAATAAAATGATGTAATGCTAATTATTAGCATTTGCTTCAAAGATTATTACAGGCAATTCAAAAGTATGCCTGTAGTAAAGTAAGCCTAGAGAAAACTGAGGAAAATTTTGATATAGAAATTAGTGCAATGGCAATTAAAAAGAACAGCGCAAGAAATATACGACATTGAAAAAAATGAGAGCATCCAACGAAAACAATCAAATACAACAATAACGGAGACAATGATAATTTAATTTCCAGCCTGTATGCATGCACGACTGGGATGGCAATTGAGGAGCGAACAAAGAATGCAAATGAATAAATAATAACGTAATAAAACGCTTATGTACTCCGCGTATGAATAAATTGAGGGAGTCTTCCCCCACGCTGATGCATGGCTCGTTGATGCAGAAGACGCGCTCTCATCGGATGAACAATGAAGTGGGCGCACGTCGTGGCATTATCATCTAATGATGATTACAAGACCCGTCGAGGTCCTGCAAACGGACGAACGGACGGACGTACGAACGAACGAACAGATCAGCGTGGGCATCGGATGTAAAAGGGTAGATAAATTGATTCGGCTGCCTTTTTCATCCGTGCAGCAATGCATCGAATGATCGGGACGCTTTTGTCAACTGCAATTCGCATCCCATTCGCATTGTTTTCGTCTCATTTGCCAAATTGCAACGTCAATTTGCCACACATGCATCGATCAATTTCAAACGGATCAAAATCAATGTAAAAAAAACTTACCTTTTTGAAGTATGACACAGAGTGGGAACTTCCGTTGTTGCTATTCCTGCCGAGTAGGAAATTCATCTGAAAAGGCACAAAACAAAATTCACATTAGTAAATTGCGTCAATATCCATGGATTTTGTCTGCATGAATGCGCACAAGTTGGGAAGCAAGTTTAGGTAAACGAATTCAATAGGAAGTGTTGAAGAATGGAAAAAGGTGGCAATAATCCCGCATAAGGCAAGCGAGCTCATTAGGGAAGTCCGGTGACAATCCGACAATTTGTGCGACACCCCGTCGAGATAAGACTGTTGATATTCACCCTTTTTGCGGTCAGAGTTGCATACCAATGGGGAAATCTTCGTTCCCACCGTTCTTAGCAGAATCCGGAAGAAACGAGAAGTTGAAGACGAGACACAAAATGTTATTTGAATTTTGCATTCACATTTTTCAGTTTCATGAAGATATAAAAAGTGAGAAATGAAATTAAGGATGATTGTTCTTTTTTGCATCCTGGGAGTCATCATATCATCAAGCAGTCAAATCGAATCATTAAGAACGGTGTAATCAACCACCTTATTAGCCACGAGGCATCAAGTTGCGAGGAGAAGAAGACGAGTCGTCGCGAAATCGATACCGGCCGCTGCCGATTTTTGCAATATTATATTACACATGCAACACGCAAGCCATTCACTCATGAAAAATGACGATGGATTTCGGTGCGCTCATCCGACCATCATTTGTTCTCGATTTTAACCGAAAAACACGCTGCAATTCCCTCCACGTATCCGAATACAATTCATCGCGCGCTGGTGATCATCATCAGCGCTATTAATATGAAATGAGATGTGATGCGAGGCGATGTGAATGCTGAATGATGGTACCACACACTCCAGATGCGCGCACATTATGATTACAAAGCAGCGCCCATTAGCTTGATGAGCAAATCCGAGGAATTTTCGTATTGAATTACCTCTTCGGGGCCGAGCTCGAGATGAATTACGCTCGTCTCTTATCAGCTGGATGTACGGATGGAATGCGAGAAATTAGTTTTTCCACACGTACCGTCGTCGCTGCTTCCTAGTCGCCTGCAGATGAAGGTGGCGTGTCAATCAACACCATATTCAACGCACACCGAAATCGGATTGTGCTATTATGCCATGTCAGATTAGTAGTCACGGGGGACAAAGGGCTTTCAGTGTGGTTTGCCCAACAACACAGCCGATCGGGAGGAAAACGCCAAAAATCAGCCCCCCGGTACCCACAAATGGCCGGACTTGGAGGGTTGTTGGTTATCATCGGAAGCGACGTCATTGGCAACAAACACGGTTTGTAAATGCGGGATTAATGGCGGTTATCACGTAGCAAGCTGGATGGTTGGTCATGTTTTCGCTTCAAAAATTTTCAAGCTTCTTGCTAATCTTTGGAAATTCCCTATGTGAGTAGACCCTTCAAGAAATAAGCTTGGAAAAACCAATATTTTCTTTGGGATTTTTTCATGATTTCAAACAAGTTAATTTTTTTCAACTAGACATTTAATCCAAACTTGAAATTTAGTTTGGACCTATAAGATTTTTATCCCAAAAAAAAAATCATAAGTAATCAACAAAACACACAAAGAACCCAATACTTAAAAAAATATTCCAAGTTTAAACAACCAAAAACAAAAACTTTCATAATTTAAATACCTCGATATCTGGAACATCGGAAAGATACTTTTTGATTACAAATAATCCAGAGAAGACTGGAGCACCTCACCGACGAGAAATCCAAACAATGGGGGGACATCTCTGCTTATATTTGATAATAGAGCGCCGAAGACGCCAGCGAAGGGACGAAAATAAGCGTAAGAGATTGTGACGCAAATTGAAAAAGGAAATTTCGTTTTTTCTTCTTTGCGTCTTCCCGAAGAGCTTCGGGGACAACAAACGCAATTGTGCCGGTCGCCACTCGTCTTCAATTCGCCCTCTTCAATCTTGGTGATAGCCCACGAGATCAAGAAGATGCGAATACGGTCAGCGAGTCGAGATGGAGGGCGAACATTTCAGCATTCATTTTCAATTCACGCAACTGGATTATATCCCGTGTGCTATTGCCATCCAGACATCCAGAAATATGGGGATGGACGCAGAATAGAATAGAATAGGGATGCAAAATAAGCGTCCAGAAAATTCCCCCCAAGAAGTTATTCAATGATGTTAATATGGACTTCAGAATTTTTTTTTCTTCAAATTTTTTCTAATTTTAATTTCTAATAAAGATAATTAAATAATCATTGATTCCCTGATAAGTTTCTAGAAAAAATGTTAAAAATGTTGACTAAAATCTGCAAATAATCAAACAACAATTTTGATACCTGTTTGTTAAAATTTAATAAACTTTGTGAATTTTTTTCTGGAAAACTAATAAATTTATCATCAAAATTTTTGAAAAGACTGAAACAATATCAATCAAAAAATCACCTGTGATTTTCCCATAAAAATGTTTAAGTAAACAACCCCACGAAAAAATTCCCACAAATAACTTCTAAATTTCTTCAAATCTTCATAAAACTTTTTGTTTTTTCCCTTGCTAATTTTCTATTTCCACAATAATCTCTCAAAATGTCAACGGCCTCTGTAAATGCGTCATACCCAAAGCAACAATAATTAAAGCGTAAACAATAAAATAATTACACACAGAAATGGCGATGAAGGCGCATCTCGAGCGTCAGGATCAGATAACACAAAACGTTAGCGATTGTTTCGTTTGCGCTGAAAACCGGAAGTTTGGCATTATGATCGCATTGGCCGCGCACTGATAATTGCGCGAATGTTGGAAGCGTTCTCGAAGCAACGACACGGAAAATCATGTGAATACGTTGGCGACAATCATCATTATCGCTGAAGACAGAAGACACGAAAAATGGGAAGAAAAAATTGTTGTAATGCTAAAATGTCGGTGCGTTTGACAAATTATTAACGCGTTTAGATGCTGATAAGAGGCGCAAATTAACGCATGAGTTTTACATGACAAGCTATTAACAAAGTCTTGGAAATAAAAATTTAACTTTCACATGGAAAATTTAAAAAAAAAATGAAAAATCTAGACGAAAGAAGAAAAAAGATTTTAATTGATTATTTCGAAAATCTACAGGGACATGATAGATCTTTAATTTCTGATTTTTGACCGGAAAATTCAGATTCCTGACACCCCTAAAAACGTGGAAATTGTTGACATTTGATGAACAGTGACAATGATCTACAGATGTACACGAATCATGCATGTAAAACCGCAAAACAAACACGACCAATCCGATAATACAGTGAAAACATAGTGCATGAACTTATTTATCTAAAATACACAAAGAAGGGAGGGCGCAAGCATCGTCGCATCGACGCGACCAAAAGTAACAAGTTTTTTTTTGCTCTGTGTATTGAGCCCACGCCTCAGTAATACAAATCCTATTAGGCAAATCGGGCGTAACACGTAAGCATATTAACGTGGCGACATCGAACAAGCCCAGTGACACCAGAATAATGCGCGTCCCCCAGGATGGCGAGATCCATGGAGGAAGAAAGGGGTCCCGAATGTCGAATTACTTCCATTCGATTAGGGATTGCATTCGGATCGCGCGCCCGCTATTTGTCTAGCATTAATTGAACACTTTCTAGCTTCCCATGCATCCCATCATCCCGGTTCATCCCGGTTCGGTTTAAATATAGTTTCGGGAGTCGAGCGCCACCGCGTGTAAACTATCACAGGCTTCCCGAGAACATATGGTCCATTCGAATCGCATTTGAAATTCGATTCTATGTCGTCACGTTTCTGTTTTTACATGTTTTTGAGATGTTTCATACGGAGGGAAATTTACGAAGAGATCGAGGTTTGAATGGTTTCTTAAGAGTGCACTTTTCATTGATGAGAATTATAATTGTTTATATTGGCAAAAAATTAAAAGCCCAATTATGATCAACAACATTTTCCAAACTGAAATTAAACAATAAATTTTAGATATTTTTTAAATTCCATCAATAATTAAAAATTTGCAATGAAAAAATTATTTATACTTCTCAAGTTATTGCTAAATAATAATTTTAAAAAATCATGACTATAAGTTAAATAGTTTTCCAGAAAAAAATTCGCAAACTTGATTAACATGAATACACTACTCAAAGTTAAATCAATCAATAATTTCAAGGTCTAATTGTTGCAATTTATAAGTGCAAAAATTCACCAACATGGAACAATGGAATCACTAGCCAGTCCTTAAAAAATTGTGCAAATAACAAAAATAGTTTCCTCAGAAAAAAATTCAAAACTATATGCAGTTCTCAAAGTATAGAAAAGTTGTGAATGTTTTTTCGAAACCTTCATTCGTATTTTTATTTTCTCTTTGTTGACGAGGCGCATCCGTTCCATATTTAATTATACATGAGGGATGTGGCGCTCGTTGACGAGGAACGAGGAACATCAACAACTCTTAATGGCTGGCGCCACGCCACCAACTAAGCAAACAAATAAACAAACAGTCATCGCAGACATCCTTCATCTCTTCAGAACCTTGGCTGCTGAGTCGACAACACAACATCTCAGTCTTCATCCCAGCCCCCAAAGAAACGCTGGAAACGTTCAAGCTGTTTCCGAACCCGACTGCCAACAACGACGAATGCCATTCGAGAAACATTTGTAGTAATAATTGATTCTTATCACTTGAACGAACCCTTTCGCCACCATCTCCGTGGTGCAGAAGTGCCTGATTACATCCCATCAGATAAGCGAACAAGATGTGATTTTTGTGGTCGTTTGCAATCCCAATTCGTATAGGGTTTCACATAAGCAGCGATGAAGAGGAGGGCGGGAGAGAGGAGGGAAGGGAAGAGATGGGTTGAGCATCTCACTCCGTCCCATTTGAGGAGGGTACATGACCGCCCTTGGATGGGATGGTCACACCCCAAATGAGTTAAGTAGTGCATGCGTACTACCAACAGCAGATGATGATGGGATCGGATCTGGGACATGAGGATCAACTGATACCTTCGTGGTAATTCGAGCCGATTCGGGTCATACAAGATCCATGAAGCGTGAAAATACCGTTTATAGAGTACTTATCCGTGGATCACGAAAAGTTCAAAATATGGATCAATGTTGGAAGTTACAGAAGGACAAACAACGCCCTAAGATGCCGGAATCAATATCAATATCTTGCGGGGAAGTCCCTGCACACACACCCATAGAACCCGAACCCACCCACTCAATATACCCACTTCCAGAAGATTGTTGGAGCTGATAAGACCAGCGTAGGTAAGTCATCGATCTTCGGGTCGACAGGAGCAATCACAGTCAAAGCCCACTCTTCAGCTGCTTGTATAAATTACATTTGGCCGGACGCGAATGACACCACAGCGCATGAGGATCCCCCCGCGAAGAGCCCAGTGGCGTGCAGTCCAGTGGTGTGGAGGGGGGGGCAATATCAGGATCAGTCTAGTTAGGTGTATGCGGCATTGTGGACGGCCGCCCACATTGTGCCAACGATACGGCTAAACGCCGCTCCCATTGGACGCGTCCTGTTGGGAACGTAGTAGTATCATGCCTCGGACCCGCCTCGCCCGGCGCATGATCCCCATCGATCGACGGGAGTGCAAGCGAGCGCGATGGACCATCCCGGTAGGTGATACCCGGCGAAGACCCGCGCGCGGAAGGCCGACCGCGGGTGGGGCACGGTGCGCATCCACCAAACAGAAGCGAGCCGTGCAAGAGATACCCTACTTAAAAATACACGCAGCCCATCTCGTTCAGTCGCGCTTCCTTCGCACGCCGAGGAGTTCCATGGACGGCGAACGTGCCCGAGAAGAGCCGTCGTCGGTGTCGCGTACCACCAAGCAGGAAGCGTCATCCTTCGAACCAGTTCGAACCCGCCAGGTTGCTATGGACATAGGTGGTGTGGTACTACTAGCCCGAAATTGAGTGCGGTGTGGGCCAAAAGTCACGAAACATGATGTGTGTGTACGTGGTGTGATCCCGAAACGAGAAGTAGAAGAGACGTGAAAAACTTTAAGGACTTGGAACCGAGAGTGTAGAGTGGTATCCGGTTGGAGGGCACAATTGAGGTCGCCTGCACGCTGGCAACCCACATGGCTCTCGGCTTGACACCCGGCCTGTGCTCGGGCAGCTCGGGACCGGGCTCCGGCGGCCATTCGGACACCTCTTCGTCGCCGGGGATCAGCATACAGCAGCCGCCATCGTCGGCCACCACGATACCCGTCGCCCCGACGCCCATCCTTCCGAACCCGATGTTCGCCCTACCGACGCTCAACTTTACCGTCTCTCAGGTGGCGGCTGTGTGCGAAACCCTCGAGGAGAGTGGTGACATTGAGCGCTTGGCCAGGTTCCTCTGGTCCTTACCGGTGGCCCATCCGAATATCGGCGAGTTGAATAAGAGCGAAGCAGTCCTACGCGCGAGGGCTATCGTCAGTTTTCACAGTGGGAACTTTCGGGACCTCTATACGATTTTGGAAACGCACAAGTTCACCAAGACCTCGCACGGGAAGCTACAGGCCATGTGGTTGGAAGCGCACTACCAGGAGGCGGAAAAGCTACGCGGACGAGCCTTAGGTCCAGTGGACAAGTATCGTGTGCGGAAGAAGTTCCCGCTGCCGAGGACCATCTGGGACGGGGAGCAGAAGACGCATTGCTTCAAGGAGCGGACGAGGAGTTTGTTGCGCGAATGGTACCTGCAGGATCCGTATCCGAATCCGACGAAGAAACGGGAGTTGGCGCAAGCGACGGGACTCACTCCGACGCAGGTTGGCAACTGGTTCAAGAATCGGCGGCAGAGAGATCGTGCAGCAGCGGCCAAAAATCGGTAAGTTCCGAAATCCCAATTACTTTCTCAATACTTTCTGGAGTTGGAGAATAGTAGCTTCAACAAAGAAGCTTTAGATTATCTGAGTGCTAAATGATTCCAAGCAGTTTTCAAGCTTGGAAGGGTTTTGCCTTTTGAGTCTTGGGGTTTCCCCAATTTCCAAATCCAAGTTTTAAGCCCCATTGAAAGAGATTTCCATTCAAATTCTTCGGCAATCTCATAAATCTACCAAAACATTACGTGTAATGTGTGTGGGGCTACCGAATTTGGAAAATGATAGAGCTGGAAGGTCTTCCGTCCAGATTTATGACCAACGGATACGGGAACCTACTAGTTTTGTTTGGCTTTCATGTTCGCGTTCCTCGTGTCATAATTACACGTAGAAACTGATAAATGGACTAGAGTTGCTACATAGCTACCAACTATTAGTTGGCTCTTCGCGAAGAGAAATGGTTCGAAATGATGCAAACCGGATCCCCGGCATGGTAATTGGCTTGATTACTTCATCCAACGCGAATATTTTGATCGATTCGAATTTTTGCTGCGAAATTCGTTTTTCTCAGAATCGCATACACCTCGAGGTCGGCCATCAAATTTCGGGACCTTCAACACGAACCGGTTCATTCAGCCTAATGGATCGCTTACACTTCGATTAATTACCCCACAGGAAATGTCACATTTAGACCTCATTAGAACATTGACCCGTCAAATATTTCCAGAGATTAAAGCGAAATTACAATTGGAATCAACAATTAATCTTCGGGCTTTGAACCAACCATTCAGGTAATCATAATACATCTGGGATTGTTCGTGGCGGCGAAACCGAAAAGCGGACAAATGACCCACCGCCGGCCATCGCGGCTCTCTCTTCGCCTGCGAGTGACAAATGAGCCCCCCACGGGGTCCGCCACTAGGTGCTGCGTGCACGTGGCAATCCAATTTTCCCTCCGAGGATCTACGAGGAAAACAATAGCGCTCCTCCTAACCTCGAAATCGCCCAGCTCTATGTAGCCTAGGCGTTGATAGCTCAATCAGTCAAGATCAGCGCACCGCGAAGAAAGAACTTCGGGGTTCGGGCAGTTTTCTTTGGACCCGCCGTTCATTTGCTTCTTTGTGACGAGCGCGCACAATGCGCCCTGATTAATAACGCCATTATGGCGTGCGGTGCTGCGGCCCATGAGATGAGAGTGCCTTCAGCAACAGCAACAACAACAACAACACCGACGTCTTGATGACAAATGGGTCCGAATGATGGACGCGGACGGGTCATCATCAGCAGGATAGGTCCATTGCTGACACTAATTATGTCATTAAAGTCTCTTATACGAGGTGATTCCTACAAATTCCCCACACATTTCTCGGATCTTACAAGGGTTCTCGTTCTCTCCAAGAAACAAGTTGTAGAACAACTCAATAAGCGACCCTTCGGGAAATCTGACAGTTTCGAGGTCTCGTTCTAGCTTCAAGGTCTAAATTTTGATGGTCTCACTCTCGGGAGGGAAAAAGCAAGCAGTTAGGGTTTGAATGGGGAGCCCCTTTTTTGGTACCTTTGTATGCCTAACCCTAAAATCTAGTAATATGCGATTACAGTTATTAAGTTACCAGGTCCTTTCAGAACTGGGTGCAATTCTGTAGGTCGTTTCAACAAATCGTTACAATTAAATATACAAATTGCCCTCAATTTTATTTCTGGGATCGATTCAGAGTTGGTTCAAAAAAGTGTGATATCATGGGTCCCAATCCGATTTGCGTCCCGAATCTACTCTAGGCTGACTCCTCATTTGTACCCTGTGGGTCTTAGAGGCTTACAACCTCCTCGGGAGCGGTCGAAAAATAACAAGGGGCGGTGGATTAACGCCAGATTTGTTAGTCACACACTAAGGGTCGATAAGTTCGTCCCGTTGCGCGAAATTTTCTGCGAGTCCATCGATGGACGAACCGATGCGTACTTATTGGGCCAGAAACGCGATAAATCACCTTGACATTTTTGCATTTTACGCCCAATTAGCGCGGACAATGCGGTATCCTAAACGGTTTGCACACATCGCTGACTGATGATGACTCTTCGGCAGGACAATGATGATGATGATGATGATGATGGGTCCACGGTTGCAGGTAGCCGAAGAAGTATATAGTTAGTAATAAGACGCCCCGAATGTAATCGGAGATCGTTCGAACCGTATCGGATTTCGCGTATCGAATCTGATCGGGTGAGATCTGATCAGCGGACAAAAGATTCGCCCGGCTAAAAACACCTAATTAGCCACATCTTTACCCCCCACTCTTCTCCACCCTACATCCAAGAGATATGTTGTAAAATACCCAGTAATCTGGTTCAGTTTCGGTGTTATCTTGTGTTCGATTGAGCGGAAAATGTGTGTGCAAAATTGTTTTTTTCGTTATTTTTGCAAGTTTCAATAATATTTTCGTTTTTTGCAAAATTCCAAATAATTATACTTTATACTTCTATTTGTTGCTAAACATGACCTTATTGCAATTTTATTTGTATACCCCTAAAATAGAAATAAGAAAAAAGCCAAATTTCGAAATTACTTCTTTGTTTTTTTCTTCTTGAATTTTGGAAATTTTCTGGTAAATAATTTGGCTAAATAAAATTTGTTCTTGGTAGAATGATAACTAGAGCTAATTTTGATAAAAAACAATTTTAAATATCTCCAATAGTTTTGCCATGAAAAATTTTCAAAAAATAGATTGTAAAAAATATGCTCTTTTCGTGGATCTATCTTAATTTTCTTGCATTATTATTTTTGATTTTTTTTGGTTTTATAATAAATTATACGGCAAAATAAAAATTACATCCAGTGCAAGAATAGTTAATGTTACTTTTGATGAAAGTTAGCTTCAATTATCTTTAATAGTTTTTTCTTAAAAAATTAATTTAAATGAAATTTCATTGCAAAATTCTTCAATTCATTAAAATTGCGATAATTTATTTTTTAACGGTGTTTTAACTAATAAAATTTTCAAATAAAAATAGTTATTCAATAGCAGATTAATTAATGTTCCTTTGGGCAATATTTTAGTTCAAATATCTCTTACAATTCACTCGCAAATAATTCAAGAAATTTGAAATTTTAATTTTCAAGACTTCTTCTATATTTTAATTTAATTAATTTTTATCAATTATTACCGCATTAAAAGACAATAAAATGATGCAAATGGTATCTAAATAATTGAACTACTTTTGAAAACATTTGCAATCAAATATCGCGAATAGTTTTCTCGCAAAAAAATCAAAATTTTTCAAACATATTTTTTGTTTGCAACTAAAATGTCACAAAATATTAATGAGAGAATAGATATTTTAAACTGTTTGGTATTTTTATGCCAAAAAAGATCTCTCCAAGAATAATTAAACGAAAGAAGTGGCGTTTCTTCTGCCACGTCAACAACTGACACAAACGCTGAGCAAATTCGTATTTGCTCATCGATTCCGTGTCTCGCCCGACGCGAATTTTATTGACACATCGAATCTTCGACGTCTTCCCAACCATCCTACATCGCTTCCCACTTGTGTCTTCCCAACACGCCAACGCCAACGCACAAGAAGAAGGCGCCCTTCATGACTCCTTCTTTGCTGGCGCGTTTATTCCCTACTTGAATGTCGCCTGGAGTGCGATTTCTCACTGCAATAAAGCCGTGTTTGCTATGCGCGAATCTACAAGGTGTCCGTGCGAAAATCAATACGCGAAATTACACGTCTACTTAGCCAAAGTAGACGCGAAAATGGCAACATGTTTTCGAACCAAAACGAACCGAACGCGATGGAAAATAAACGCAGCAAAAAAAAAAAACAAGAAAAGTCGTTGTTTTATTTTCGTATAATGGAGGGTAAAAAGGAAATGCGCGCATGTAGATTAATCAAACTTGATATATGAATGCTTGATTAGTTTACCCATTAGAAAATCATATATTACGCGAGAGAGTGTCGCGCACGGAACCGAAAACGGACGACGGAGTGCGATGAAACTGCAAGAAAAGTCGCGACTTGCAGCGGCCGGAAATAACGCGCCGATACAATCGGCTATTACGGCTCAAGACCGGGCATTTCCGGCCACTTCAACTTCCACGAGTCACCGTCATCGTGCAGACATTTTCCTCCATTTGGGGAGGCCATTAACGAGCGAGCGCCCAAATTACGTTTTTAAATAATATTTGTTTTTCGTTGCACGACTGCTGTTGCTTTTTATTTTTATTTTTTTGGTTACTTCTTTTTTTTTGAAGTGGCAAAGAACAAGCAGGGTTAATTTAACTTAATTTCCAACATATTGTGATAATGACACGTTGGTTTCATTTGTATATTGTTCAAGAAAAGTCTTCAAAATTAAAAATTTCTATCAATTTTTCATTTTTCAAAAAAATATTGTTGCAATTTTTTTTTCAATAAAATTGCAGATTTTTGATATACATTCAGAGAAAGATTTTTGAATAAAACTTTCCCCAAAGTAAATTTTATTAATTCAGTTTTCATTTACTATATGTTCCAAAAATATTTTATTGGCATACTAAAACATCAGATTTTCGTTTTTATGAATTTTTTATGAGAAAACCATTGTAGATTTTTAAAATTTAATTCCACCAAAAATAACTTTAATTATCCCTTTAACAACTAATATTTTTATTTTATTTCACCCCGAACTATAAACTACCAAAAAATGACTTTGAAAAATCAGTCGTTTTAATAGCATTGGGTTTTAAAAATTCATATTTTATCATTTTTTTTTACCAAAACTTTTGCAGATATTTAAACCAAAATTTAACTAGAACATAATCAATTATTCCTCTAAAGTTTAGCATTTTTAGTCTTCAAAAATAATTAGCTGGAAGACCTCAAAAGCAACAAAACCAAAAACTAAACTTTCAGAGTCATATTCAAAAATCCATAATTCAAAATTGGTTTGTTTGCCAACTATTTCAAATTGCGTTGTTTACCCAATGGTGCAAAAAGGCACTGACAAATCCCTCAGCAAAGTCCATTAATGAGTAATGGACATAATTACAAGTTTAATAAGAAATTAGCCTTGATAAACGAACGATTAGTGATATTGAGCGCGTCATGTAATGTCCGTGCAAATGCTAACGGAATCGCAATCTTAATTAAACAATTTATGATTGTAATTATACAGTAAGGTACGTGCGCGGTTCGGACGCAGCGACGCTTTTTAATTAACAACATATTCATTACGCGCCCATTTTACGACCGCTTCGTCGATGCATTATTATTATAATCGCATATAATATAATCGTGTGCCGACTTGCCGACAACGCGCGATTGCGCGAAATTATTCGCGTTTTTGTCCAAACTTTAAATTTTTTGCAAAAATTCACAAAAAAATAGTGAAAGGTGTGGAATAAGTCGATTCGTAAAAGTTATATCACCTTATATTGTTGTCGTTTGAAAAATTAAGGGAAACCATCCGAAAAACCCCCCTTAAGAATGACTGACATGAGAAAGACAAGGAGTAGATACATCTCTTAAGCGGACAATCGAATGATAGTGGAAGTTGGAAGCGATTATCGATACAAATGCGACACTTCCTTTGTCTCGCCTCGGGGACAATAGCCCAAGAAGAAGAAGAAGAAGGCGGAGGACATTGTCAATATGTGCGAGGTGTCTGCGAGGGTGGTGGCGTCGGTCGCCTTCTTCGAAACAAAAGAGGCGATAACGATCTTATCACAGCAAGTGTGTACGACATGCGTCCGAATCGTGCGATGGTGATAAGTAAGGGTTCTTGAGGACTCGTATGCGCACGAAGAAGCTTGGGGGTTTGCTTCGAAATGAATGAACCACGAGTGCACTCCATGAAACGTCATCATCATCAACAACAACAAGACGGTTGGGGTTTTCCAACCTTTGTAACGGTTTTCCATTGGAAATTCTATGGTAACAATTTCTTCGATTCTTCAATTACCAAAGATTTTTAAAAGCTATTTTATGAGATTTCCGACAAATTATTTAACAATTAAAAAATTGCAGTTAATTAAAGGACTATTTATGTTGCTTTTGGTGAAAAGTTCATTTAAAAATCTTCAATAGATTTTTCACAAAAAAAATCGAAAAAAAAGTTTCATTCTTTTCTTATTCAAATTCTGAAATTTGTTTATGTCATTTTTTCATTATTTGCAACAAATAATATGATAAAATAAAAATTGTTCCTAATAAAGTGACAATTAAAGATGATTTTGGTGAAAATTCCATTTAAAATTTTCAATAGTTATTTTGTTAAAAAAAATTTACAAAAATCAAAATTTCCTATACATTTTGTTCATAAATTTTGTTTGTTTGCAATTTTCTGTTATTTATAACAAATAATATTTCAAAATAAAAATTGCTCATAATAAAGAGACAATTAGAGTTGATTTTGCAGAAAATTCCATTTAAAAATCTTCACGAGATGATTCACAAAAAATCGGAAAAAATTCAATTTTTCACACATATTTTTCACCTTATCAACTTCGATTTTTTTATAATTTTTGGCTGTTTCTAATAAATAATGTAGCAAAATAAAAATTGTTTTCATTATAGGAATATCTCAACTACCAGTGGTTAAAAATTTGTTTAAAAATATTGAATGGATTTCTCGGAAAAAATTTTCAAAGACAACCAATTATTTTTAACTAATAATCATATCTTCTTGAATTATAAGCAAATTTTCATGAAGTTTATAAAATTTTTTTGGCATACAAAAATTTCTACATTGTGCAAAAATAAGTAAATTTTCTTTTAGTGAAATCCCGGAAAAACAGACTTCAAAAGTTTTTCCATAAAAAATTCATAAACCAACTTTTTCATTTTTCATTTGTCAATTTCACTTGAAACTCATTTTCACCCTCCCACAAAGCGCATAATTTATCAATAAAAATGTAAATAAAGATAGAAACGTGTGTGTTTGTGTATGCACACCTATGAAAGGAAAATTCGTACAATGTTTCCCGCAACAAAACGCGACACAATGTCAAACAAACAGTCAGAGAATTTACGGCTCGTTAACTCCTTCGGTCAATTCGAAAAAGTGACAAATGACTTGCACACCGAATATTTCTCTCGGATACGAAAAAAACAAAAAAAAAACTTGTGTGTGACACGTCCACCTCTTCCTCTCGAACCGAACGCGTCCCGCAATTAGTTGGGACAAAGTGAAACGCATTAGCACACCACTGCGGCTGAAGACCCACAACAAGAAAACAATATATTAAAAAAATGAAATAACCACCGACACGATTTTATCGACAATGTCTTACCCGAAGTGTCTCTAATCTACTATCATGTCATTTGGACTCATTATCATAATGTGACAAATGTGGGATGCCGCCTTCTTCGCCAGCGACTTGTTGTTTTTTTTCTTTCTTTTGGGGCGTTCTCCAAATTCGAAATTAATGACTTGTAGCGCAAACGAGATAAAGTGCTTTTTTGACAAATTGAACAATGTTATCTGGTGTCAAATTAGTTGTTCGGATGGTTTATTAATGCGGAGGGCATATAAAAATTAGCTAACACCTTTTGTTTTTGTTCAGAGACGTATTTTCATATTTAAGGGCCCCAAGAAGAAATATTTCTAGAATCAATTTTGAAGAATATAATTTTCTATGGACTAAATAGTTTACTAACTGAATTTTCGAAAACTTTGAAAGTAAAATTACCATATTTTGCAATAAACTAAATACGACTCTGATAATTAACCAAGAAACAGCTGAACTAGTAGAGCAATCATCATAATAGGTCAGGAAAATCACATTGTAATGCAATTACATTTATATTTACGAGTGGAGCTGACTTAATTTAAGTAATGCAACTTAACTTAAGTGCAGTCCGGACTTAATGAGTACACACACGAGTACTTTACACGGCATTAGGCTCGGTCGGTAATTAATTGCAATCGCAGACGAGACGATGCGTGCTCGATGCCCGAATGCACGCACAATTTTAATAAATTTATTTATTTACATTTTATACTCTGTCCTCGCGCATGCGTTTTTATTCGCATTCGCAGCATGTGGCACTGCATTTGCGCACGCAATGCGATTAAGACTTCTGCAATTCACCCAGATATTAGCCGAGATTATACGGGGTGTTCCGCCATTTGCCACTTCCGCAAAGCCCCCCCAGTGGTTCTCAGACGCCGCGCAATTTTGCCAATGTTCTTTGATCTCGAAAAGCAATCTCGAGCATCTTGATGCATGTCATCTGCATTGATGCAATTCAATCAAGTAGCAAATTTAAGCAGTTGATATAATGATTTTTTTTTTGTGATGGCAGTTTAATTAATAAGTTGCACCCGCACTTTTTGAATGTTGGGCGGTAATTGAGTGGTTTGAATCCGAAGAGATTGGCAATTATCACGCACATCGTACGCGTACAAGAATCATAGAATGTGATGCACGCAATTGCAGACTAATTAGAGTGTGCAATGCGATACGCGATTATAGTTCGTCTGCAAGCGCGAACAATGCGCAAGCATTTAGAGTCAATTAATGCAATGATATGCAATTAGCAATCGCGGATGCATCGACGATGATATCAATTGCTAATTGATGCCCATTTGCAATTAGTGCCTTATGTCTTATAAAACTCGTACGATTTGCATTCACTTCCTTCCTATATCATTTTTTTTCGAAAATGTGTGAAATTTACCAATGAAATCGAAGTTTGCAAAAATTGTAATTTGCAAACATCTAAAAATGACAACAATAATTTTTCGTTTTCATCAACAAATTCGCATGTCGAGAATATATGAATATCGCAGATAATTTCAACGCAAACTGTGATTTCCCATTGAATATATCCGAAGGTCAGCTGAGATTTGCAAATGGCAAGCAACAATAACAACAACCTGGCATAACCAACCGCAAAAAAGTCATTGCGCACACAGCAACTGACACAACGTGTAAAGAACATTATTCGAGATGTTTGTTGGCTGTGGCTGGTGTGCCGCAAATTAGAGGCTCGTGCAATAATGAAATGCGCATATTATTCCTGCTTTAATTGCACAGTATCGATGCGAAGCGCCAAAAATTAACGAGCAACATTTGCATTTAACTTTTTCAGCGTTTTCGCACAGAGAAGCTCTTCGAGAAGAAGATGAAGGCATTGATATTTGCAAAAGTCTACAGAGTGTTTCCAAATTTGCGAAAAGTCCTGCAATTATTTTTATTATTCCAGTTTTTTCCTATCATGAATAAAATTTTAAATTGGATTTTTTTACCAATGAAATTTGCAAATAACAAATAACTAAAAATACTTTCATAAATTAGTTGAATTTCTGTTAAATAAGATATTTTTCTTATGATTCTGTCATAATTTGAAAAATTACAAAAAAATTATAAGTTTCACTCAAATTTATAATTTAAGTTTTTCCCACAAATTTTAACTTGAAATTTAAGTTAACTAAAAATTCCTTCATAAACTAGATAAAATCCTATTTTTAAGATATTTTTCTTATGATCTTAAAATACTTTGAAAACTCTCAAAAAGTTATAAGTTTCAGTAAATTTTCAAATTGAAGTTTTTTTCAACAAAAAAACTTTTAAATTGGATTTTTTTTAACAATCGCAAATTGTTTTTTTTTGTAATATCTAAAAATACCTTCATAAACTGGAAAAAAATCCTGATTTTAAGATATTTTTCTTATAATCTTTGGATAATTTGCAAACTCTGAAAAAATTATAACTTTCATGGAATTTTTACATTTCACATTTTTTCATTGTACAAAAATTTAAGTTGAATTTTTTAAACAATGACAAATTATCATCTGCTAAAACTAAAATTCCCTTCATAAACTAGACAAAATACTGTTTCTAAAGATATTTTTCTTATGATCATAGCATAATTTAACAACTTTCAAAAAAATTCTAAACTTTAAAAAGCCTCGAATGGAATAAACACCTAACGGATGCACGATTCCCCAGCCGCTCTCACAATTGCATACATATTCGAAAACTACGAATTAATTACATAGTTGTTAAACTGATATTAAATGCTAAACAGCGCGCCGAAAAAGCGTCCAGTCATTGGCGATGAATTAAGAAGAAAGAAACGCGCGTGAGGTTCGTTTCGTTTCGGGGCCATTCCTTCGAATGATATGGGCGCTCCCGAGAAGCGGGAAGCCCATGAATATTTAAATTTAATTACACAGCCCCCCATTCCCCCCTCCGGTGCCGTGTAATTATAATTACGATTGCAGCGAGTGTGGATTGTGGAGGCCAAACGGCATAAAAACGTTAGATAAACGCCCGTCAAATGCGTTCAATTCTGATGATGATGATGTCTTGATGGTTCTAATTCCACCAAGTGAAAAAGTCACAACAATTTAGTATTATAATTTCACGAAGAGTGGGGATGATCATGATTAATTAAATAGAACAAAAGATGAAATGAAATGCAATGAAAATGTGTTGGATTTGAAAAATTGTAGTTTGAAGTAAATTAATTGAAAATTAATGAAACCGGAAACATGTTTTGGGGTAAACAATGAAAATGATCAATCGATCAAATCGGCATAAAAGTCGTGCAAAGTGGGTAAATAAATCAAGTTGGTATTTGATCGGGGAATTTGTTTGATCGAGCGAGAACCAAGGAACATACAAACTCTTTATTAAACTTGACATTTATGTCGTTTATTGTTGCATTCGGTGTGTGCGGACGAAGTTTTCCAATAAGTGTCCAGTTCCCTTCGAGGCACAAACACCGCCGAATAAACACGCCAAAGGACCAAAGAGGAATACCAATAATAAGACATCAATCAAGAGATTGTTGGATTTCTTCGTTTTCTTGAAGTTACTCAAATTCAATGGGAAATTTTCTTATTGTCAAAAGTGTCTTTGAAATATGGAAAAATTACAAAAAATGGTAGCAAATGATTTTGATTGATTTCATTTGATAAGAAAATTTTGACTAGTGTCGCCATCTATAACAATAAACATTGGGACAAATCCAAAAATTCCCACAGCTTTTCCGAACCCATCATCAAAGTGTACAAATCCCATCAAGGTAGCCTCTTTCTTCCCATGACCATCAAAAAGGCGCCCAAAATAAACGAAAACAAAACGAAAACGTCAACCACTCGAGATATCCAGTTACAAGAAGCATTTTCATTCATACTGCCCCTATGGACGTCGAAGAACACGTTTCGAAAGCCTCTTCAAACAAACAACATTCGAGTAATTAATACAAAAACAACCGAACCAAACTCCGAACGCCAAAGTCGAAGAAATGTCTCCCATCGGAAACTGAATATTTTCACATCGATCCCCCCCTCCCCCACCACCACTACTGAGTGGTTCTTATCGTTACAATTTAACCTCTCCAGAAATTCCCCGACGTCAAGAAGCCACCGGTAGGAAGCAATCGACGAATTATACGTCGGCGAAGACAAAACATCTCGGCGAAATGAACATTCGACACACTGTGTCGTCGATTTGCTATAAGAGCGCCGAGTATTTAGACGGGATTGATAAAAGGGGGCGCAGTGAACGAACCGGCGTGTAAACGGCGAGTAATTTCCGTATTGAAACGCGGCGCGCGTAATGAAGTGCCCACTCGACGAGCAATTCGAGTGTGTAACGCTCCCGTTGAAGAGTGGTCCCGAAGAACCCGGATGGTGTGGAGGAAGGGAAGGAGGAAGAGAGCCCTCCGGTTCGAAATATGCGTATAACATATCGTCAGGGTGTCAAGTACTCTTCAAGTTGGCAAATCCTTCTTGGGGAGTTCTTCAAGAATAACAATTACCATTCAAAATGATCCCAGAAAATTTCAGAAATTTTCTCTGATTGTGTGATTCTCTGACTCAGAAGAAATACCCTTTGAAAAAATTCAATGTCGAAATTTACTTTTTGAATATGAATATTTGCATAAGTCGATCAAATAAACCCGATTTTTTGCAACTGCATCCAATGATTAAATACTTGTAATTCAATAATGCCCGACGTTGTTCTTTTCGATCGCATCACATTCACTCCCCTCCACTTTTTGTGCAAATAGTCGAGGCGACAAAAGAAGCGATACGCGAATCATCATGCAAACAAGATCCCGAAGAGTGTTTTGTTGTGCGCGTCCCGAACACACTATTTGCACTCCCGTTTGATATTTAAAGCTCGGGCTAAGCTCATCCCGGACGATGTTCCTTTTTCTCCCGGTAATACACCCATACACAGAAAGTGTGTGCAATTGCATGCCCGCTTGAGTGGGTGGGATATAAATTTTAAATTTGATTTGGCTGCGTCAGCGCGAATGCAAACAGAATTAATGTTTTATATCATCATCATAAAGGCAGCGGCGAGTGAGCGGGGGCGGTAAAACGAACTTTTTAGCACGGGGAGCACTTGAAAGCGCTGCTGCTGCTGCTGCTGCTGCTGCTGACCTCCCAGCCCCCCCAAGGGAGGCGGTGGCGTGACGCAAGGGATGGTTGTGCACAAAGCCAGCTCGTATGCAATATCAATTCGCAATTGGCTTAAGTTGTCGGGTCGGATCAACGTTCGTTGCGAAAATTTCAAATTTCATTTTGCTAGGTTCAATTTTACGGATGGGACGCGTTGTTGGTGAAGTTTCCAGTTTGGGGAGCAATCAGTTTCAAGATAATCAAGGATAAGAAAAATCTAGAGTTTTCTAGAGTTTTTGTGGCGAATTTTGAAAATTTGGGGCGGTTTGTAAAAAAAGTTTGGACTCACCATTTTGAAGAGATGAAGTTCAAATTCTGAAACAAACAAAAAAATATTGTTAGATTCATAGTCTCAAAAAACATAAAAATGGTGGTTATAAAAATATTCAGTAAATTTTAAAACTTTTCTAAAAACATCTAAAAGAGTTATAAAAACTTTTTTTCTACAAGTTTCTATAACCATTATTAAAAACTTGTAGAACCAATGCAGAAACCTCTAGAATTATTCTAGAAATTCCTAACTTTTCTAGAAGTTTCCTGAATATAGCTAGAAACTCCTTATTTTTGAAAACTTCTGGAATATTTCTAGAAATTTATAGAACAATGCTAGAAACTTCCAAAATAGTTCTATCAACTCCTTATTTCCAGTAATTTCTAGAATATTTATAAAAACTATCAGAAGATTTTTAGGGACATTTAGAAAGATTCTAAAAACCTATTTTCTAGAAGTCTCCAGAACATTGTTATAAACTCCTTAATTCCAAAAACTGCTGGAATATTTCTAGAAACTACCAAAATATTGCTAACAACTTCTAAAATAGTTCATCAACTCTTTATTTCTAGAAACTTCTAGAATATTTCAAAAGACTATCAGAGCATTTTTTGAAACGTCTAGAACCATTCTAAAAACTGTTTTTCTAGAAGCTTCCAGAATATTGCTAGAAATTCCTTATTTCTCAATACTTCTAGAACATTTCTAAAAATTACCAAAACATTATTTAAAGCTTCAAAAATAGCTCTATCAATTCCTTATTTCTAGAAACTTCTGGAATCTTTCTAGAGACTATCATTTCACTATCATTTATTAGAAACAGCTAGAAACTTTAGAATGTAGAACTTGTTTTCTAGAAGCTTCCAAAACATTTCTAGAAAGTCTTTTTTTTGGAAAAATTCCAAAGTTTCCAAAACAGTACTAAACGTTTCAAAAATGGTTCAATTGACTCCTTATTTCTAGAAACTTTCAGAACAATACTAGAAATTTCTAAACTCATTCTAGAAACTTCTAGAACATTTTTAGACTTATATAAAATTCTGAGACTTACCTCTAGCAGAAGCAACTTCTTTATCCTCCTGGTCCTCCTCCTCGAATATAGATCCCAGAATCATCCTCAAACACCTGGAAAACAAAAACAAACCCAATAAATCCCACGATCTACGTTACCTCAACAAATCCATAAATCACATCAAATAAGACTTGTGCAAATAATCTTGGGTACATTCTTCCTTGGAACTTTGACTTTTATGATAACTTTTAGTTCTCCTTTTTGGAACACGCATGCGAATGATTGATGGCAATGGGCTGGACTCGTGCATTAGCAGCGCGACTAATATTATACAGTTGTAAAATTATCCGGTTCGTACTAATTCGGGGCTTTAAACTCGCCAAACTCCCGGTTAATTACAGAGTGCGCACGAACGGCCCTGTATTTACGCGTGCAGCTTGTAATTTGAGCCCGTCGATACGCAACAAGGCTCTCTGACTCTGGCTCTGGCAGAAAGAGAACCAACAACTCGCAACAACCAAGAACCAACAACCATCATGGACCGACGGATCGAACGAACATATACAACAAGGCAGATTAACACCGTTCGATTTTTTCCTTCTAGAACAATTTCTCGTTCAAGCCTAATCAGTACATCGAATAATCAGCAAAAAGAGGAGGCGTCGGAGGAAAAGAAGAAGAAGAGAAAAGAGGGGGGGATTATCATGTGTCGTCTGGATGATATTAACGCTTAATGTGTCAATGTGTCTCGTGTATCATGTGACAGGTACGCTTTCAAATCCTCGGAAAACATGTCAAATATTTTAAGTACATTGGTTGAGAAGATAACATACGAATGATGATGGTTAATGCGTCGAGAAATTGATCGTAGTCAATGAAGAAATCCTGTTTCAGGGATTTAAGTATGGGATGAATTACTTTTTTGGGTGGTGTAATGGTGTCAAAAATAACCTGAAAAAACCCTTCCAAAAAAAAAAACAATAACAAAAATCATGTAGTTGATTAATCTGACAACTTAAAATTTTGAAAACAAACATCTTTGAAGGGTGCCTACAAAAATATCAAAGTTGAGACTGGAAATTACATTTCGATTCACATTCGCATATATCCCAGTCATCCAGACTATTGTGGCGCCCTCTTCCTAAGCTTGTTACGTGCATCCAGCAACGATATAATATCATTCCTGTATTCGCAATGCACAATGACATTACACATGCTTGCATGCACCAAGATTGAAGAAGGAATGGGAATGGGAATGAGGGACATGAAACAAGCCCAAATCGCTTTAAACGCAATCAAATTCGCAAAGATACACGATGATCCACGAAATCACCAACGCAAAATATTTCAGATACCTCCTAAAATTGATCAATCAATAAACTTTTGAACTTTTTGATTTCCTAAAGTTTAAATCAATGAAAGTAAGGGGGTGTTCTAAGAGTGATTTCTGAAACACTCTGTATATCATTTTGACATAGTGATAGAATAAATGAATCGAGCAATCGAGGGCGTGTGTAATCGATCCCTGTTATTATGATTAAACGCTCTTGTGTTTCGCGGGTCGCTTCCTTTTCCAGTTCATGCGGGATTGGGTTCGGATTTTCTCGGACAAAAAGTGCTGCTCATTTTTATCCTGTTTACGCATTCAGCCACACAATATGTGGTCCTACCAGGCAAACGGGTCTTTTGTGCCCGATGATTGTTCGAACCATGCTTGGTATCAATTACTAATTGTTATTGATGCATAATAGCTGCTTGATGTCCGTATGAAATTTCAGACAACTTATAGAAAGAAAATGAGGGTCTTAATTACAAAATGTTGGGCAAAGAAAGAAAAAATTAAAAGAATGATGTCTTTAAGATGTCCCATTTATATTTTTGCAAAATTTAATTCAGTAAAACTAAAGTCAGATAAATGATTTTCATAATGATCTATAAAGTTTGATCCTTCTTAAAGGAAACAAAGTTTTGCTAAAAAGCTTTTTAAAACTGTTCAAAATTATAATTCCAATAAATGATATTTTCAACTCTTAAATCCTGGATCAAAGATCCATAAATGATCTATAAAATGATCTATAAATGATCTATGATAAAATTGGACTATTCTTCAACGCGAATATTTTTTGGAGTAATGGAACATTTCTCAAAAAAAAATTCCTAATTAAACATCCATATTTGATTAAACTTTCAATAAAATTTTGGATCTTTATCCTGCATTAACATGAAGACACATATCACAAACCGTTAGCACTAAGTAGTTGTTGATGCACACACAAAAATTCAATTAAATTGTGAAATTCGAATGTAATCGCACAAATTAATCAATCATCGTGCGCACCACGCGAGCAGCAACGAAACGAAGAGCTCGACGAGCACCAAATTGAATTCGATGCCGTCTCTTCGTCGAAACGCGTTCAATTCGTCAAACATCTCTTTAATGCGCTCGTCGGCATCTGACAGATGCGCAACGTCATCGTCGAGGATCACGTTACCACCACATTGTTGCCGATCGATTTTCGATCGATACACATACCCACACAAACCTCTCACCAGATCCAACCAACCACTCGACGATGACGTCGTGGAAAGTCGGACGCGCGCGCGCGCCTGCGTAAAACACTAGCTTGGATTAAGTCGTCTTGTTTCTGCTCCTCGCTGAAGATGCTTATCGAAGGAGAAGAAGAAGAAGAAGGTACACCCGATTCGAGACGTCTCAATAGTGGATGGAACTGACAACGCATGACAATGCATCTCTGCATGCATGCATGATGATGATGATGGCGAAGACGGCGAACCACGATGATGATGATGATGATGATGATGGTGATTAAATGTAGAAATACGCGCAGCGATACGTGCAGCGCCAAGAAAAACAAACTGACTTGATGGCGCCTCACTTCCGGCTGATTAACACATGCCACAACCGCCACAACCAGTGATGGCGGATCACGATGGCCTTGTTAGAGGAATCCACCATATTGGGAGAGAAAATGGTGGAGAAATGTGACGAAATGAAACATTTTGAAAAACGATCCGGTTTCAGTACAAACACCAACGAGGGTTGGCTATTATTTAAACAAACAACGAAAAACATCGATTGCCTCCGTTGTTACGATTACCCATGGTGCCCCACGATGATGATGATGGTTGGAAGTGGTTTCAAACATGCCAGAGCGCAGTTTTCTTCGGTCCCGAACGAATGTTGTCTGATGGCCGACGTCTATTTACGTGTTTTAAGTGTGTTTGATTTTGGGAAGTGGAGTCTTTTGACATCCACCCATATAGGCAATGGTGGAATCAAAGTTTGCACAGTTTTTCCCGTGACATGTGTGTATGCACGTTGCGTTGGCGGGACCGCCGCTCAAAATTAGATTCCTCGTCTAGACCGGAGACCCTGAGGGCGCGTTTACGACGACGAAATTCCCTGTTCCCAACCTGAGATTTGTAACCTCATTAAGGTTCTATTATCTCTGCAGCAGTGGCCTACGATATCTTCTTCCTCCCTTCCAGCTGGGTGGGTTTCATTGTTTCAAAACTCCTTTCTGTGGTCACTTTCCATGGTCACAACATCAGCAGTTGCCAACATGCATCAGGTCATTTGGACGAGTAGCAAACGGAATGGATCCATCATGTGTATGATTCATAATCAATAAAATCATCATCTGCTAGATGGGCCTCAGGCAATGTTGGTCGTGTTGCCATTTGGTTCATTGTGTACGCGTGAGCGCGCGATCCATTCTCTTCGGGTCTGTGCTCGATTCACTACTCCGCGCGTTGTGTAGTGACTAGATGAGTGGTATGACATGTCAGAGTGGATTGTTCAATGTGTCCATTGCTGGATGTAAGAGAGTGTGGGCATAATGGGCCAGTCGATCCATGGCGATAGAGACTGCAATTAGGGGCGTGGACGCAGTCATGTGATCGTATCGATGTTCAATGTTACATGCAAATTTCTCCTTTTGTAGTGGAAAATGTTTAAAGACCTTGGGAGTTGGTAAAGTTTTGATGTGGGGGATTGAGAATACAAGAAAGAAGTCCAAAAAGGGCAGTAGAAAGTTGAATTGTGGTTCTAAAGATGATAAATGACCCTAAAGCCCCTAAGGCAGAAAAAGGTGTTGTTCCTAACTTTATATGACCCAGCCAGGGCTTAGGTTCGAACCAAAACAAACATAGTCATAGGTTGGAAGACAATAGAAGACCCAAACAGTTCAACCTAGGGTTGAATGGTAGGTAAACAAAGAACATCTTTACCCTTTCTAACCCATTCAAACCTAGAGTTTATTTTGGGGTAGAATAAAGATGAAAGGCAGATCAAATGATATATCTGAACCCATACCAAACTTAGGTTAGAAGGGGAACAAAGATGGACCTAATTTAGGTCAACCTAGGATTGAACCCCAGACATCAAAGTACAACCTAACCGTATTTAGATGACCAAGCAGAAGCTTTGAGGTGGCCAAAAAAGGTCTTAGCCTAAAAGACCAACACCACCCAACTTACTGGATCTAAGACAAACCAAAGTAAGACCTTGACTTAACCTTAAACAGAGATCTACTTGACTGGAAAAGAACCTTCCAGAAATCTCTGGAAATTTGATCAAAACCCTGGCAACAAAATCCAGAAAACAGAGAGACTATACTTTACGAACCGTAAAGTAAACCCTCACTCTTTATCAAGTGATTACCGTCGACATGCGCGCCAACAACCTCTTTGTGTGCAATAATATTGCTGGGCGTAGAAGAGGCGCGCGAAGGGTGAGTGCAAATCTCTTTCTTGGCGGCTTAACTGGGGCAAACGCGAACGGACGGGAAGCATTAGAGGGGATTTGGAGTGTTCTCCTCCAACGGGCGCGGCGCTGCTTGTTCCCGTCGCTTCCTGGCCTTCCCAAGTCAAGGAAAAAGGTGTATTAATACATTTCCGGGGTAGTAGTAGCTCGCTCATGTTTATAATATGATGAGCAACTCTCCACTTGCAGAGTGTTCCATACTACTCCAACTACTCTTCGGGAAAAAGATACAGAGTGAGAGAGAGTGAGAGAGTTGGGGGGGTTCCCAGAGGAGGCCTTTAAGTCGTTCGGCAAACAACCCCCGAGGAGGAGTCCTAATGAGTTCATGTCAGGGAGCTTCTTAACAACCACTCAGCTTTACATATTTCACTCTTTGGTTCTTTTTTTTGTGAAATGTACTATCTACTCTTGATTTCTTTTTTTTGAGGTTCCGCTATAGATCTTCCTTTTTTTGGTAGAGGAACAAAATGGTGTACTTCAAATTACATTGGTCCCAATCTTTCTAAAGTATTGAAACCTTCAAAATTTTGTAGTTCGAAAAGTTGTATTAGGAACGATATGATAAAGCTGAAGATTACTCATTTAAATTCGCTATCAATGTTGGGATAAGTCAATTAGTCTGATCTTTGTGTGGGATGGTCTGCCCTAAGTTAACTCGATATTCTGTCATGCGAACTATGAAGATCTCAAATCCACCTTCACTCTCTCTCACTTCCCCCCCATTGAATTCCCAACTAGCTATCTCTTTCTATCCGTTCCAAGGCGAAGCCCAAGCAACGGAACCCACCAAAATTTTAGCTCTGAGTTTCGGATGACATTCAAGGGGTACTAGGGGTACAATTTTGGGAGGCACTGATTTAGCATACGTGGCCACATGGTGTACACGTAATGATTTCGATTAGCGATCTCGGAGTGAACGCTCGAGGCATCTAATTCACTTGTTCTGAGAACGGCGAGCGAGTGACTACCGCCATCATCGCCATCATCGCAGCGTGTATCTTTTGCGAATATTTCCTTTCATTCGCCCACAAGCCCGCCAGCGCGGAGATCACGGTGGCGGCCGCAAACGGGTTTCAATCTAATAACACAATTTGTGGAACAATGGTGCGCGCCCATCGTGGGCTACGGGGAAGGGTGGTATGGTACAATGGCGCATCTACATATTCTATCACAGCGCGACAATGTCGTATCTCAAGGCAGCCGTTTAATCGACGCCCGCAATCTCAATTACAAGGCAATTACAATTAGCCGAAGCCGAGCCGGGGATAGGTTTGAGGTTAGGATGCAATGAGTGCGTACGGCACGTGGTGTTGTACGGATGCGGAAGGAAAATCGATAGATGGGTGATGAGGAAATGTGTGGAAATGGATCTGGCCCAAATGTCGGGAGGAAATAGGCCAATGAGTCAAAAATTACCATTTTTCGGTGTTTTACAGTCGGAGGTTCACGGGGTGTTGATAGAATGGTCCAGAAAGGAGGAACCTTCAAGGGGTTATGATACCTCTGTCAGAAAACTTTTGGGACCTCTGAAGGTCACTTCGATTATCGGTTTCATGTTGGTTCCATAGTCGTTATATTTGGTTCCTATAGAAAAGGTTCAAGTCATCTGGACCTTAGGGTTCTACCCAAAGGTTTGGAGGGTTCTAGACCCCAGGAGTTGTAAAGCAACAATCAAAATTGAGTCTGCCCTCTGAAGTGGAATAACAACTGATGAGGAATTCATCTCTTCTGAATATGTTACCAAACCCAACAATTAACAAAGCCTCCGAATTCAATTGTCCCCCCTTTTGGGGCACCCCTCAACGATAATAATAGCAATCCCAGAAATCATTTCGCACCCGAATGCACCCCCTACAAGACCACCCACTGGGAAGCAAATGCAAATAACTAACATCTCTTCTTCTTCTACTACTTCCAGAATGCAACAGCAACAACTTGCAGCCCAACTAGCCCACCACGGCGGAGGAGGTCGAGCACCACCACCACTCTCCCCAGCGGCCCACACCTCCGACAGTGACAGCGACATCAGCCTCGGAGCCCACTCCCCCCCGATCAGCTCCCCGGGACCGATCAGCTTCCGTTCATCATCTCCGAACCCGATCACCAGCTTCAGATTCGGACCACACTCGCCAGGCCCCATGCCCACCCAGTTCCGCTTCGGTAACCATCAAGCCGGACCACTCTTCCGCCTCGACGCTGGCCAATCGCCACCATCGTTCCTCACGCATCACCACCATCATCAGCACCACTTCCCGGCGTTCCACTTTGGTGGCACTGGCGGAGGTGGTGGCGGTGGTCCCAAGTACCACCATAGACCCGACTCGCGCGCCTCGGACAACGAGAGCCCCATCAACGTGGACTCGACGGAACCGAAGACCGACGACACGGCGATGAACCTACGCATCATGGGTGATCGTGGTGGGTCGAATGTCGTCTCCATGGAGGAGCTGCGCGTGCCTGAACCACTCCGCCTCACGACAACCTCAACGACCCCGACGGCGGCCACGACGCCATTGAGTATACAGGTGGCGACGGGGCAGCCATCACAGACGGCACTTCCGGTGCATCCGCATGCTGGAGCCGGGATAGTTCGCATTGCTGCCACGACGACGACAACGCCGGCGAATGTCGGTTCCGGTCCGACTTTGCATCGGCCGTTCTCGCCGCAACTCACGTGATACCCGAGCGCGAGTGGCGCCGCCTGTGGCGTTTGAGAGCCGTCTACGCACTCTCTCATCATACATAATGCAATATTAATTATAACTGCTTCTCTCGGTATGCAATTCAAGTTAACACTTAGGACGTTTACAACAAATACTCGGATAAACAAGTGATTGGATGTGTTTGTATAAATTACTTCTTAGTCAATAACATTTTCGTTTCTTACTTGTACATACCGATCCAATGTATCGATTTCTTGTATATAGAACGCGCGTCGTTGCCGCCTCCCGGGGTTTTCTACACAACATCGCATTGACACCCCCCACCACCACCACCACGAAGAATTCAATTCAACATTTGTGATTACTTTTCATGTTGTTGGTAAAGATCTTTCGGCCACGCATTAACGATATGATGATAATTTTATTAGTTCTATTTAAATTTGGAGAAATTAAACGAAAATATATTATCTAATATTTGAAATGTGAAATAATTGTACATACTATTGATTAGACGAAAGCAAAATGCATAATTATTATATTACACAGATTGATATTAAATGTCGTGTGTCTCATTTTCCACCATCATCATGTCCTTTTTTTGTTTCGGTATCAGCAACGAAAAGGAAAAATCAATATGATGGATCAATTTGCAAGCCTGCATATGGCGGCCATTACGAAGGGGGCTTGGTAAATATTTTCGATCTTGATAACGCTCTGAAAGCATAAGCTGCAGATGCCACGAGCTCCCATCATCAGGAGAGTGCATTGAATTAAAACGCTGCTGAATGAAGAAGCCGTGGTTCCATTCAACACGTGGAAGCGAGATGAACCTACGTACTGATTTGGGACCTCAACATACAAAGAGCCCCATGCATACCCCCAATGGTCGGAGGGTGTTGTCGTCGGTCGGAATGTTGAATGGAATGTTGGACGTGTTAATCTTTTAAGTGCATCTCTTAACCGCATTACGGCGCCGAATTGTGGCGAATGCAATACCAACACACCTTTAGGGTCATGGTTCCAACAAACTGCATTTACCACATGATCACTATACCACAAAGCCAGACAAAGAGAGAGTGTTGCCAATCCATGAAGAGGTGACAAACAGGATGTTCTGTTACGAATAATAGATCTTCGGATGTTGTTAAACCTTCTGGTACGGAAAGGTTATGGTTGTATATTTTGGGGGTTAGTGATTTTTTGTTAGGGAATTAATCAGGGAATCAAAGGGTTTATAAATGTTTAGGATAGGGTTGATAGTTTTTGAGATATGGGCTTTTGAAGATCAAAATTTTTAGTATCTGGTGTTAAAGCTTCTGGTACGAAGAAGTTACCAAAGATTATTTGGGGCTTGAGCAAGTTTTTACTAGGAAATTAATAGGGGAATCACATGGAGTTTGAATGTTGAGGTTCGGATTAATACTTTCTGAGATATGGGCCTTTGAAAATGAGCTAAAATATTAATATTGAAGAAGTTTTAGTTTTAAGGCTTCTGGTACCAGAATAGATGGATTGGAACCTGGGTACAAATTAGGTCATATTAGACTTTAGATACTAAAAAATGTAGGGGCATAGATGATTTCAGACAACTGGAACCTTATTACCAGTAAATCTCTGAAGATCTTTGGACCAAGGACTATAGATCAATGATTTCTACAAATTGATATTTCTGTAGATCCTCATATTGAACCTCAAAATTGCATCAGTACCAAAATTGGACAACTTCAACTTCAACTCTTGAATGATACCATTCCACCTCATTAGACCTTGCTTTGCTTCCAATGAACCCTCAACATCCCACTGCAGACAGATGTTACCCCCAGAAGAGCGCCCGCAGCCATGGATGAGTTTGACGCGATCATCAACGAGGCGTGGAACATCACGGTGACATTGTTATCATGTCCTCATGTTGTTATAGATACACAAACACCATCACCAACCATCCATGCAACAGTAAGCGAGGACAGAGAGAGAGTGCACGTACAAGAAGTGGGACTCATCCATCCACTCCGGAGGGACCGATGTGTTTATGCTCTCGCGGACAAAAGCCCACACTCAACAACTTTATCTCGCTATTTATCTAAACACCTTTGCGCCCCAACAATGCGACACAAACCATCTCAACCACTCGGACCATCATCATCAACCACTTCTTCGTCGACCTGGTGCTTCCACCAGAGCGCGTGGGTGTATCTCGTATCCGAGGAGGAAAACAAGCGCGTGCTCCGCATTGTGTCAACAGGGCGGCCGTGCTGACGCTGGCAGCGGCCAATCAGAGCCGGCGTGCGTGGGTGTACGAAGACTTCCAATGAAACTGATACCCAACAGAGCGCGCATAGCCGCGCGCTAATCGCGCGACTGAAAGTGATATCCTATGCTGAGGCGGCTATGCCACCGCCGCCGCCACCGCCACCGCCTCCTTTCCACAACCAACCACTCGCACGCATCCATCCCCTTGACATACGCACTTCCGGTTCGCACTGATGCGCGCATTTTTGCGATGATTAAATTATTGCAATTATATGTATGTACGCGTGCGCGTGGATTTCTTGTCGGCGGCGTTGAAACCTTCGTAATTAGTTGGCGGTCGTAATGTGGTCGTAATTGGCTGGACGATGGTAATTGCAGGAGGTTTTTGTCTGCTGGTGGAGTTGTGGTTGTAAAAATTTGCCCGAAGTATCCGCGAAATTGCGTAATTACGCGTGCGCCAAATTAATGATGAGTGAAAGACCAATTTGGTTCTTCAGATAGTTATCAAGAAAATCGATAAATTCATGTTGTTGATTCCCATACTGTTTTACGATAAAATTTTCTCTTAATTTTTGTACTGTTTTGTATAATTCTCTTTTTTTTCCAATTGTTCCTAATTAGGTTCAAAAAAACTGAAAACCATTTAGACCAAATTACCATAATGTTGGTATTAAGGAGTACTCTTCAAAAATCTTGAATAAAACAAAAATTAACTTATAAACAATTTGGTGACTAAAATTGAAATTTTAAAGTTGTAAAAATCATATCTCTGAAACTTCTGGTTTGTAGAATTTTCATTTCTTTGCTAATTTTTCAGGATTGGGTCTTAAAAGTCTGAAACCATTGGGTCCAAATTACCAAAATGTAGGTTACAATGAATATTTTCGAAAAATATCTAATGAGATACATTTTTGACCATGGAAACAACAGAAATTAAGTTATAACAAAATTTGGTGACCAAAATTGAAAGTTGAAAAAATCATATTTCTGAAACTGTTTCTTTTGAGAAAATAAATTTTCCAAAAAATTCATTCATCGATACAAAAATTCAAAATGTCTCGAATTCGCAAAAAATGAATTTATCAAATTTCTTAGTATTCTGATTTAAAAAATGGTCCCTCTTCTGAGACCAATTTCACAACCCTTTTCCCAAATTTAAAATGAACCATTTTAACCTGATAATTTATACATTCAATCCCCGAATGACCCAAGACCATGGACGATATCAAAGATAACCTCATTACATATTAATTCGAGATACATCTTCACCACTACCAAACACCCATCGAATGGGCTTAAACCCGGTAAATTCCGGTTACTGTTTGTTGGTTTTCCCTTTCCCTTTCGCTTCCACATGCACAGAAGCACTTTTGACAGCTTTCCCGAGCCGGGCATCATCCCAAACTCGGGATGATAATAATAGTGCAGCCAAACTAGACCATAGAGTGGTCCATTGAGGGCCAGAGGGCTGGGTGGGTTCATTATTTAGGTGCGAAACTTGTCCTAATCCGCTCGACGAGAACCGTGCTGAAAGGCCGAGATTATGGTCGCTCTGCTGCCTCCGGACAAAACGCATGTTTACACACATTTCGACCGCCACCACCGATGCGCATCCGATTAGGCTCATAATACGTTTGTGGTCGTTGGTCCCAGAATGGTGCTGGGGTGGTTCAAAGACGACGACGACCACGAAGATGATGATGATGATGGCATGCGTTACGTTGCTTTGTTGATTTGTTGACAATCGTTTGAAAATCCGCTAAACTTACTCCTTCAGAGGAGAGCGCCTCAACCATGGTCGTAGTCACGCACGGGGATTGTTGGTTTTGCAAGGGATTAACCGGGATTACCCCCGACCGACCGGATACTTGGACGGAAGTGTTACTATTGATGTTTCAATTCTCAGAAAAGTACAATTTTTTTTTATTTTTTTGATTTCATAAAGAAATTTTGTAATTTTATTCCTTAACGACTCCAATTGATTTTTTTTTCGAATTTAAAGGTATGATTCATTTTTTTGGAACCAACACATGAAAACATGAAAATTGATAGCATTGATGTGAATGCGAAACGAGACGAGACGAGACGAGTTCGGTTCAAAAAAGGTCGACCACATCCGAACACGATGAATAATTAAACTCGTACGTTTAGTAAATTGAGTTTTTCTCGTGCCGCCCCCAGGAACCAAAGCGACGGGTGGGCCCGACGAACTAATTACACCCACCATGATGCCACCGCAAGTGGGATGCTGCGCGCGCGTGCCCTCAAAGGTTAATTACATCTTCATTTCGACATTGTCTACCGAATAAAAGCAATTACGGCTCATTTCCATCTGCTGCAAATGCGACTGTTGCATTTACAAGTCGGAATAAAAAAGAAAAGAATATCTCTGAACATGATGATGACGGTTGGTTGTCAAAGATGGATGTCAATGATGAAGAGAGGAGGCAAATTTCATTGGATAGTTGATATCCAATTTGCATGAAAAACTAATAAAAATAATTACGCAGCATAAATGTCTACTTGTTCAATATGACGATGATGATGATGACGATGACGAAAGCAAAATGATAAGGAAGAAAAAAAGTTCGAGGTTCGATTTCGATCTTGAAGATCAGAGCTGATGAAGTCGTCAAAATGTGGCGCCCTGTTGGGGGGCACACCATGGATGGGTTTCATACACTAGGTTCTCGTTTTTTGTTTGAAAAATTTTATATTCATATTTTTGAAAAAAAAGTGCCAAATTTTCAAAAAAGTATTCAAAATTGGTTGCAATAAATGGATCAATATCAAAAATCAACGGTATCAAATTGAAGTTTTACCCAAAATATTATTGATTGGTTTTAAAGTTAATAATTGGGTATTTTAAATAATATTTTTCAACAAATCAATTTTTTTCTGGAATATTAATCGATTGATTTATGAAATGAACTTTGGATCAATCAAATCGATCGAGAAGTTTAGGAGATATGAATTTTTAAACTTGTTCAAAAAGTTCCAAAAGTGAAACTTATTGATTTTAATTTTTAGGACCAAGATTTTCCATTTTTCTGATAAAAAAATTATTAGCAAAGTGATACATTTTTGGAGAGGGCATTAAATTTCCTGTAAAGTAACCAAATTTGGTTCAACTAACCTCCACCATTTAGCAAATACAGGGTGTTAAATAAGTCCCAATAATATTTTTTTCTTGAAAATGATATCAATTGAATTTCTTCAAGAAAATCTTTAAAAAATTCAAATTTTTCGAAATTTGAACTTGATAATACTTGTACTACTTCGATTTTTTGACAATAAATTCTGTTTTTCTCGAAAATTTTCCCAGAAAAACGATCCTCGAGTGTATACCACTTGAACCAACAAAAAGAACCAACTTCATAATGGAAAACAACGACCAACTGAATGACGCTGCAACAATTTTAATCAATGTGCATGCCCCGGGACCGCCGACCACCAGTCAACTAACCTCCAAGCCGCACGACATGTAAATAAAACGTAATAGAATAATGCATACGAGACCGCCTCCACACTGCGAGAAATTGAAATCGATTTCGGGCGGGACACACAACAACAAAAAATCGATGCCCAAATTGATATCTTTGCGGCGGCGGTGGTACCGGAGACGGCGGTGGCGATTGACGGTGCCGATGGTGCGCTCATCGTGGTGCTGATGGCGGTCGTCGGCAGTGGCGGCGGCGGCGGCGAGGATGAGGATCACGCGGTGTTGCGGCTAAGCGATATCCGGGCGACTCGGACCGGCGAGACCGGGCGCGAGTGATATTGATCCGGTGAATCCGGCCGCCGCCGCCACCACCGCCGCCGCCGCCGCCGACAACGAGGCAACACCGGTGGCGGCGGAGGACGGGATAGCGATGAAAACGCGCCGACCAATCCAGCGACAAGAGCCGCATAAACTGACACCCCCCGTTGCCGAAATGCACTCTGCCGCCCCCCCAACAGCCGTCACGTTTTATCCGGCTATTGATATAAAAATTGCGCGTTTGCGAACAGATAGTAATCAATTCGGAGCTGGAGCTCGTGCTCACTTTAGTTTCCTTTCAAACTGTCATATTCCACTTTAATGGTTATCAAAAAAAAAAGAAAATGAAAATGGAAAAGTTGAAAAATAATGAAAAAAATTCTAAAATTGGAAATTTCGAATATTTGATGTTTTGAATTTCTGAAAAACTATTTATTGGTTCCCAATTTCTTAGTTCGTTTCTAGTTTTTTTTAAAATTTTTTTGACAAGTTAAATTATTTTCCAAGCTTTTAACTTCCGGTTTTCCTTAAATTTGATATTTATTCAGTTGAATTTCTGCTTTCCTAATTTTATATTTTTAACTATGAATAAATCAATTTCTTGTTCAAAAATTACTAAAATTACTAATTCTTTTGAATTTTTTTTTTTGTAATTTACTGATTTCCTTTTTTTTATTAAATTATTTGATTTGGAATTTAATCTCATAAATCAGGATTCTCATTTATGATATATCCAATAAAATCATTCACCATATTTTTTTGGTTAAAATTTTTTTGAAAAATGAATTTTGTAATATTTCAATTACTTTCTATGGTTTTTAATTTCCGGTTAGATCTATAACTTGCAACTTGATATCTTGAATTTCCCCCATTATTTTAATATTCTACTTGCAAAAAAACCTTGCAAAACAAATTATTACCAAGAAATGTGCTTCCAAAATTAATAATTTCAATTCGATGTGGAATACCCCAAAAAAATACGAACTCGATTAATAACGCACACGTCGAGAATGTGCGAGGATGGCACATCATCATTTTTTTGGCACAAAACCTACGAAAAAAAACGCAGCCCAACCCAATTTATCAATTTGGCCCGAAAACTATACATCCCCACGAGAAGAAATTACACGTCGCGTGCTTCGCCTAATGAAGAACAACACTCAAATGCGTTTTCGCTCACTTCCACATGGAAGCATGTGCCCGATGGATACATATGTCGTCGTGCGGGGGCGGCGGCGGGAGGAAACCCTCCGGGACAACCCGAAAGCCCCGTAGTATGATTGATTCGCATGAATTTATATAAAGTATTTCGTTTTTGCTTGGAACGCGTTTCGCTCAAAAAGAATCGCTCATTTCTTCTTCACCTCTTTCTTCTTCTTTTGGCGCAAAGATTGGTTTGGCTGTCATTTTTTCCATAAAGTATATTAATGCGAAAATTGGCACATGTGACACCTGTGCCACCGGAGGATCATTAAAGACGCATTAGTGTTTTTTGTCAATTAATTCATTAATGTGCGCACAAAGAAACAATTCATTGCATCGAGACGAAAGAGAGATGATAAAAATTAAAGAAGAAAGAAAAGAAAAAATATTTTCGTCGAGGCCTGGTGCAAGATTCTCATCTAAATTGTATCAAATAAAAATATTTGCGCGTGCCTTGCGTTCACCTGGAACAACAATTCGCAGCTGGTATTCAACAATTATGTCACATTTGTTCACAATATGAGACGATGGTCCATGCAGACTCCTCTAGCGGAGTGCATGCAAACGACAACAACAACAACAGCATCAACAACAACATTCGGTGCAACTCGTTTCGAGTGGTTTTCGAGTGGGCAACACGAAGAAGAACGATTTGAAAACGGGAAACGAGTTTTTTTTCGGCGCAGACACAACGAATCAATTAATTTCGTCCACGTTGTTCATTTGGCTCGTCGACAACGACAAACAACAAAAATAGAGAATAATCCAATTGCGTTCAATGACGACGACGACGATGGATGACGATGGTGATGACAACTCCTCGTTGTGGTAATTGAGGAATGAAGAGGAGGAGGAGTTCCCCTTGTTTTCATTAAATTATTATCGTCGGGGGCCGCGCTCTTCATTGTTTCATTGTTTATTGTTGTTCACTTATTGTCTTTTTGTGTGCGCGCAGTGTTTGTTCTCGGATGCGTGCATTCGTTTATTGGCGGGATTCAATGACCGAAATGCAATCCGTAGATTCGGCCATTAAACAATTTCGTTCATTCAATTTTACGTAGACAATTCGCCCCCATTTGCTTGTTTATCTCGGATTTGTAGTTCGGTAATTATCGATGGAGCGTTCAGAATGACAAAGACATCAAATGATGATGAGTTTACATATAAATATTTGTTGGTAATTACGTTGATCAGGGATTAATTGATGAATTGGAAAAATACATCATGAAACATTTTTGGGACCACTGAATCTGGGAATCCCCTATTTCAAAAAATCTCCGAATATTTATATCATTTTTGTTGCAAATAAATTCTACCTTCAATTTTGCAAATTCGGAGACCAAGGTGTAACCTAATCATTTCCCCCCCCCTCCAAAGTAGTACCCAAAAAATGCACAAATCCGCAATAAAAACCCGGGACTTCCCCGATTTTCATATCCACAAATATCTCAATCATCAATCATCAAATGTGTATAAATTTGAAAAGTACTCACCGCGAGCCATCATCAAAAAAGGTGAAGAGTGTTGGATCTGGCGCCAGTCGATTGCTGACTCAGCATTCTCCTCCGCAGCCGAAGAACACGGGCGATCTGTAACCAATTGAACATATCGTCAAATACAAACAAGATTGACACACGCCTCACGAAGAGGACCTTCAAGAAAGAACTCCAACAATCCAACAAAGAAGAACACATAGATGCATAGAAGGAAAAGTGGATAAGAAAGAGAAGAAGCTTTTAGTAGTCCAGAAAGCATGATCGATGGAATTTTTACATGTATCCAAGGGATTTGGGTGTTTTGTTATTCTTATCGAAATTTCCATTAGTTAACTGCATTTCTCCAAATATTATTCGAGTGTAAACGCGCTCAATGGCGGCGCGGATAAGTGGTCGGTACAAAAGGGGGCAGCACTAAGGGGGTTGATTAGGCGGAAAAGGAAAATATTTACTTTCGAGCATTTAAATAGCTCGAGCGTGTTCCCGATGATGATGCCATCGAGTTTCGACTGTTTAGGGGGCGCTGTTTGTCGCCTTTTCATTCACCATCATCGGGTGATAACAAAAATAAGGGTGATACACATAAAGTAGGGTTACATTTTGATATCTTTATAGCATTTTCTAAACCTCAGAATGTAGTAATCTGAAATTCAGGACTGAAGAAAATTTTGGGACCAGAAAGATAATTAAAGAAAAAGTAACATTTTGGAAAATGTTGGTCAAGATTGGAACCAATTTGGTTGGTTCCTTAGAAGGTTCTAGAAATTCTTTTGTAGGGTACTCTCAAAATTTGGAAATTATCAGGTTCCAATTATTACATGTTCTCCTGGAGATACCTTCAGAGTGTTTTTGAGTAAAGTCCCAAATTGTAATGTTATCCAGAAGGAATTGAACCAAACAGCTTAGAGTTTCTATTGGACCTTGAAGTGGTTCCAAGAAACAGATGGTACCAAAGGTAAATTCTTCAGTTTTTACTAGATTCTATCAAGGATACGTTTACCAAAGTCTTGATTCTTGAAAGGTTGGGTTCCTTTTTTCAAGTTCAGATTCTATAAGAGTGTATCAAAGATATTTTCCAAGTTCCTGAACCTTGAAAGTAGTTGGTGATAATTTCAAGGTTCTGGTTGCATCTGGGGTATCCTCTAAAGAAAGGGTCTTTAAGTTCAAAGTTGTATCAGAGACATGTTTTTGAAGTTCCAGATTTTCCCAAAGCTAGCTTTCCCAAGATAAAGGTTCTGAGAAGTTCCAGATTCTACAAGAGTCTTTGAAGCTACAGATTGAATGAAGACAAAGCCTTCCTAGGTCAGTAACCTGAACTGGAACCTGGGTCCTGTATGTCATTTTGTATGTGACACCTCAAATTTAGATCAAAGTAATCCGAATCAGTCAAACCCTATCCAAACACGTCTGACACCCAACGTCACTGAATCAGAACCCAAATGTCATGTTACCAAATTAGCAGTGAGAATCATCAGGAGAGCAGTAAGTACCCCACGCATCAACAACCACCATCGAACTCTCTTCTGCATGAAACTTCTTTTCCAGTGTCTGCACGCGATGAAGCAGTTGAAGCGCACTCGTACGTGGAGAAGCCGCCGCCGGTCTTCGCCGAGGTGCACAAGTGGTTCCACCAGAGCATGGGCGACGACAAGCGCGAAGGGCGCATCTCCCACAAGGAGCTGCAGACGGCGTTCGACGTCTTCCAGAATCGCCACTTCTCCGACAACGTGTGCAAATTCATCGTCCGCCTCTTCGACCTCGACAAGCGTGGCGGCTTGGATATCAAAGAGTTCGAACAGCTGTACTACTACATGAAGCAGTGGGTGAACGCGTTCCACACGTACGACTACCAGCGGACGGGCTTCCTCGACGAGGAGGAGTTCGCCGGCGCACTCGGCCACCTCGACGTCAAGTTCAACGCCGACTTCGTGCGCTACCTGATGAAGCGCTCCGATCCGACCAAGGACAAGATCGCCCTCGACCAGTTCATCATCACCTGCATTCAGATACAGAAGTACACCGAGGAGTTCAAGCAGCGCGACGCCGACTTCTCCGGCGAGATTCATCTCAAGTACGAGGACTTCCTCGAGATGATCCTCAAGTGCATGTAGCCATCTTCAGGACATCGTTCTTCACTCATCTCATACTTTTATCCGGTATCTTTGTTTCATTACAATTTGTTCTAGAACCCCCGAATAAAATTTCTTAGCTGATTACAGATTTCTGTACATTATAAATTCAAATCTGTAGATGCAATCGTGAAGAACCAAAGTTATAAGACCCCTAACTAAGTTTCGTTTATATCTACTTCCGATAAGAAGTTTAAAGTTAAAATTTCTAAACTCCTTTTAAACTTTTAAACTTCCTACTTAAGAAATCAAAAAATTAAACAGTGAAAAATCAGTTATTCCTGAATTTAAAATTTTCATGTAACGCCCTCTAAGAGTGAACCCCCAAAATGACGTGTCAGCAAATCGGGGAAGTACCGAATATACGAAATCTTCTACAGGGTGTATCCTAAACTACAAAAACCCCATCAAAAACCACAACTTACATTTTCAAATTAAACTTGAAATGAATCCCAATGAAATTTTTTTATATAAATTTCTGGTGATATTACAGAAATGAAACACCTTGTAGAAAACTTGGAGGCAGCAAGAAGGGAATTGTTCGTTTAATATTCATCGAGCGCATATGCAAAATGTCTGTCTCTTCGTGTCGCCTCGTTGGGCAAACCTCGAGAAGAACATTTACAAGATGTTCCAGAATCTCAAACCAATTCCTATTTTCCCCCTTCTGGATTCTGAATATTGATAACGGAGATAAAAACAAAAACAAAATGAAAATTTGAAAGTTGAAGTTCTCCCAGATAGAAAGAGATAGAGAGATATGGAAGGAAAGTTGTCATTTCGTTGACATTCGGCGTTGGTTGGACGCGACCGGAAACGAGATCACTTAATTCCGGTAGAGTACAAGGTTCGACCCCGTGTGTCAACATCGGTCCCCACTGATTACTTATGTAAACACGATCGGCGGGGGTGTAATTGCCCATGCGCAATCAATGGTCGTGCGAGGAGCTGCCAAAATTTGTCGCCAACTTTGCACTTTGACATTTCCATTGTACAACAACGAAATAAGATGTAATAATTTACAGATAAAATTTCAAACCCAAAAAAAATGAAATGACATGGGGGTGGGTAACGCCCTCTAGCGATCATGTCATGAATTAGTAAAAAATGTTATCGCCGCCACTGGATTGGATGTAATTATTGCATATAGGGATCCATAGATCATTCGTCGATTCTGGTATGCATTTCGTTCGGTGGGGCCGCGCTGTCATTTTCAGGTGTTCGTCGTGTTGTCTCGGCGTATAAATTAACGTGTGAATTGTACGGTGCGCATCTCGCGCCTCTTGCGCCCGATAATTACCGCTTTTCGGGCAGCGCGGCGGAAGGTGATATCTCTTCGCGCGGATCGAAGATCGATCTTTGTGGCCGAGAGGCTCTCGTCTCTCGATACCGACGCGCGGCTACCGCAGCCGCAACAACAAAAGAAGAAATAATTAACGTAAAATATCGATGTATCATTGCCGGTGCGCGCCCGTTTAGCACCTCCAGCCACGGAGGCGCTGATCCCCCGCCAATTACGGGCGGTAAATTAGCGGGCGCGCACGACGGCAACACCGCCCGATGCGCGCCGTTGCCATGCGAGATGCGCGCGCACCGATAACGAAGTTTCTCCATGCACACAGAGAGAGGCGTCCATATTCATTTCATTTCACTACAGAGCCGCGCGCGATGATGAGTAACGATGAGGTTGAAGGTGTCTCCACAAATTACACGTGTCACAGATAGAGATATTATGGTGCCCCAAAGACATCTTCTGCCGAGCGTTACAATATTCGAAAAATGTCTGCCATACGGACATATGTTCGAACGATTACAGCTAATTAATTACCCAGCAGTGGAGCGTGCGGCGCATTGTTTCGACGTCGAGGTTCGATAAATGTCATGCGCATGATCATTAAATGCCTAACAAACGGCCGGACGGGCTGTCAAATGGCGTCGCGTCGGTCGATTCGAACGTGTCCATCGGCGCATTCTTCGACACAATTCCGTTGAACAATAACTAATATATGGATTACACAATAATGACGATGATGATGCTGGCACGAGCGCGCCATGTCTGATGAAGACATTTGAAGACACGCCGAAGGAAATCGATTTGATTCCCTTTGGGATGCGCTGGTCGAAAATGATTTACACGCTGATCCATTGTTATTGTAACAATTGCGCATGCGCATGGGACTTGGAGCATTGTCTTTTCGGACGTGTTTTGCGGTTTGCCTAACACATATGGTAATAAACATTCCATTATAATTGGCCGTAAATTTCGGGGAGCGCACGCGCGATGTCTTCATCTTACAATTGTTTGGTGCATGTTCGACAATAGCAACAAAAGCCGCAAAAAAGACGTTGAAAGTTTGCACGTTCTTGTGCAACGCATCAAAAACTGCACCAGGTTTTTTGTGCTTATTCGTCGACGCACTTCCGTTTAATTACACCTGTTATTATTATATCGCAGTCATTAATCGTCCCGGTAAACGCACTGAAAAAACGCCTCGTGCGCCTGTCCGTCTTGCAGTGGCACATCAGCAGAAGAAGAAGAAGACGAAGAAATGACAGACAGACAGACAATTCAGAGCGCGCAATGCAATAATAATAAAATGCCCGAGCAAATTATCATTTGCCACATTATCATTATCATTAAGGCGAGTGCCGAAAACTATAAATTACCCACGCACATTGCAATGATGGACATAATTGATCATCGTAATTACGAATGGAGATAATTAATTGTTTACAAATTGGAATGTAATTGTACAAATGACAACCCCCCTTTTCCTTCCCCTTTCTATTACAATTTTTCTTTGTTTCGCTGACAGAACAAAATTTAACTTTTCTGGTAAAAACTGAATTCCTCAAGTGTGAAAAACTATTCTAAAAACTTATTCTTCTGTTATGGTCTTTAAAGTGCCCTTATTGACTTTTACTCAAAAATATTAAAAAATAAACATGTGCTTAAGACTGCACGACAAAGCAAAATTTTCGCTTTTTTTTCGCTCATTTAACTATACATAACTTTCAAACTGTAGTACCAATTAAACTAAAGTTAGAACCAAATTGTAGGTCTTGAAGAGCACTTTAAAAAAATGTATGGGTTCATGCCCTTTTGGCCATGGGAAGTCCAGAAATCGCATTCAAAGTAAAAAATTGAGAAAAAAGTTTGTAGCGAAAAAACCGATAAGAAATTCTTAAAATCGTTGAAGTTTTCAAAAATTTTCATATCTCCGAAACTAATGGACCGATTTGGATGATTCAAACGACATTTATAGTATTTTGTCGAAAAAATAACATTGGTCATGGTCCCGAATTCGTCCGAGACTCGGAAATATCCGAACTTGAAAAATGGGGTCCTAAAAATGCAAAATTTTCGGTTTTTTTCGCGTCTTTAACTGCGAATAACTTTTGAACCTTTGGCCCGATTAAACTAAAGTTAGAACCAAATTGTTGGTTTTGATGAGCACTTTCCAAAAATGTATGGGTTCATGCCCTTTGGACAATGGGGAGAGCAGAAATTGTTTTCGAAGAAAAAAATTGTAAAAAAAGTTTGTAGCGAAAAAACCGATAAGAAATTCTTAAAATCGCTCAAGTTTTCAAAAATTTTCATATCTCCGAAACTAATAGACCGATTTGGATGATTCAAACGACATTTATAGTATTTTGATGAAAAAATAACATTGATCATGGTCCCGAATTCGTCCGAGACTCGGAAATATCCGAACTTGAAAAATGGGGTCCTGAAAATGCAAAATTTTCGGTTTTTTTCGCGTCTTTAACTGCCTATAACTTTTGGACCTGTGGACCGATTAAACTGAACTTGGAACCAAATTATAGATCTCGATGAGTACTTTCCAAAAATGTATGGGTTCATGCCCTTTTGGCCATGGGAAGGCCAGAAATCGCATTCGAAGAAAAAAATTGAAAAAAAAGTTTGTAGCGATAAAAACGATATGAAATTCTTAAAATCACTCGAGTTTTCAAAAATTTTCATATCTCCGAAACTATTGAACCGATTTTGATGATTCAAACGGCATTTATAGTATTTTGACGAAAAAGTAACATTCGTCATGGTCCCGAAACTCTGCGGGAGTCGCAAATATCCGAACTGGCAAAATNTTGAAAAAAAAGTTTGTAGCGATAAAAATGATATGAAATTCTTAAAATCGCTCGAGTTTTCTAAAATTTTCATATCTCCGAAACTATTGGACCGATTTTGATGATTCAAACGACATTTATAATATTTTGACGAAAAAATAACATTGGTTATGGTCCCGAATCTCTGCAGGACTTGGAAATACAAGAACTTGAAAAGTGGGGTTCTAAAAATGCAAAATTTTTGCTTTTTTTTCGCTCTTTAACTTCGTATATCTTTTAAACGGGTGGATCAATTAAACAAAAGTTGGAACCAAAATGTAGGTCTTGATGAGCACTTTCCAAAAATCTGTGGGTGAATGCCCTTTTGGTTATGAGGAGAGCAGGAATCGCGGTTAAAGAAAAAAATTGATAAAAAAGTTTGTAGCGAAAAAAGCGATACAAAATTCTTAAAATCGCTCGAGTTTTCAAAAATTTTCATATCTCCGAAACTAATGGACCGATTTGGCTGATTCAAATGGCGTTTAGTATATTTTGACGAAAAAATAACATTGATTATGGTTCCGAATCTCTGCGGTAATCGGAAGTACAAGAACTTGAAAAATGGGATTCTAACAACGCAAAATTTTCGCTTTTTTTTCACTCTTTTAACTTCGTATAACTTTTAAACGGTTGAACCATTTGAACCAAAATTACAAAGCAATTGTTGGTCTCCCTGAGCACTTTCGAAAACTCTATCGGTTCATGCCCTTTTTGTATTTGTCGCATTCAAACCCAAAACAGTTTCTTCATGAAGAAATCATCGATCATTATCCAGACTCTACCTTCGATAAAAAGTGCGCTCAATTTAACCGTCCAGTAAATAGCACATAATGACAATTGTTATCCGCCATAAATAACATCGAACGAACCGAAATATGTCTCATCCTCAACACATGCATCGTCAGGATCACCAAAATATACGTGCGTACGAATACATGGGCGCAACTATTAATTACCTATGATTATTTGGTAGACCGTACGGTTGGTTTCGGTTGCAGCCAACCAGAAATACGTGGCCCGAAAATTAAAGTCGATTATTTATTATTATATTTATTCGACTTGATTTGTCTATTTCGGAACGCGATGGAGTTGCCACAAATGTGCCACAACGGAATTGGTGAGCATCGAACGTTCGTTTGAGTACAATTCGTTTCGATTCGGGTTAATAAATTGCCTTCTGTCGACTCAGTTATTAGCCACGAACAAACTACTGTCCGTAATTATTGTAATCAATTGGAAATTCATCGGGTATATCTGGATGAATTCGACCGATCACATATGGGATTTTTTGCTCTGCCTAATTACAAAATAACCCTTTACGAACAACATTCGTTTTATTGTTTTAATGATTTCGATTCACATAATAATTTTCAGTAAATTTGCGAGTGATGAAATATTTTTTCAATTTCATTTCTTTAATCAATCTTTCTGTGCATAACTTTCAAATTGGAAGATTTCTGAATTATGTACTGACAAAAATTTGTTTCAAGTACCATCAAAAATAGAGTCCAGAAAGACCACCTAAATGCAAAATCTAAGGAAATAAATGCGACAAATCCATCATATCAAAATTATATCACAGCTATCACACAAAATCCAGTATTTTCATGTACAACTCAGTCATAATAATTCATAATCTTTTAACACATATAGAGCTACAACTCTGATGGTATTTATTTTCGCTGTCTGCTTCATGAATCGTGAGCGTTTACTAATAAGATGACGCGAAATAAATGAAATGAAATCCTAGCCGTCTTAAATTTAAGCGTCTTACAGGCAATAAATGAGTAAATGGACGCGTCGTCGCATCGTTAAAATCGTTGCACCTCAAAGATGTGCATCGTTTGGACGCTCTTACACCTCCCATTTCCAAATGAGTAATGTACGCGTATGTATATTTGTCGTCAGTCTTCATTTAGCATTCGAATTATATGCGCGAGCATTACATGCGTGTGGATTTCGTGCTGCAATCTTCTTCTTGAAGAAGCACCGAAAGTGCTCGAACAACATGACAAAGTGCTTCCACTCTGTCATCTTTGGCTCATATTTATGATGGCAGCGAATATGACAAATGACTTTAAGCATGTGATACTTTCCAATTCATCTGTGACAATGTCACCAGAAGTTAGCTTCTAAACTTCTTAGTTTCTTATAGTTTAACTCATAGGCAACTCAACAAACTGAAAAATCTTATCAGCAATTTTGCAAAATTTGTGATTTTGGACAATGATTTTCGATGATGTCTTTGACTAGGATTCTCAATCACAACAAATCCATCAATTTGGATGGATGGTCCCTCAGCATCCTTCTCCTTTCAACGACATTCGGGGTTGTTGGTTGGTGATGCAGAGGAGTTTGCCACGCGCTGGGCACACATCGGAAATATACGGCCGATCAGCAGGAAGTACGTGACAAACATACGAGTGTTGGCTGTCATGAGCACCCTTGAGCGTGTGTTCTCTTCGGGAATAACCGGGAACACAACGGCACCCAAAACCGAATCCCAGCAGCAGAAGAATGAACAATGCTCGCCCCAAATGAAACACACCGAGTGAGTGCAAATTATACTCGCATGCTTCGGTCTAAACGTTTTGGCAGTCGCCGGATCTTTGCTCGCATTACGATCCCCTTTTTAACGCAGCAGATTAGCTCTGCTTATAAAACGCTTCATCGCGCACACAACACCCAACACAAAACGCATTCGGGACACCAAACAACACTCGATGCTGTTGTTGGCCATGCACTCACCATGCGGATTATATTTGTTCTGGAGATGAATGTGTTGATCCCATTCAAATATCAATAAAAACCTCGGAAAGATTCGCAAACACGAGAGGGGACAATGGAGAAGTTAAGCATTTTCCAAACAAAATTTGTGTTGTCGATTCCCCCGTGTGAAATCTGCGATGCTTTCATAAATTACCTGCGGGCCGTCCAAAGATTACCATCAAATATTTGTCGAACACTATCGTTATAAATGCATGTAGGTGTTAAGTACCTGTAGCAAGGCACAAAAGAACTAATAGATAATCGACTACACGTCTATGATGTCGATTGTGCACCAAAGTGTATTGGACAAGAAAACAGCAAACAAACTTTGGTTTATGCACCTTGTAGAATAGTAAGTAGTAAATCTTTCTTTGGAGAGGCTTTTGGATGTTGTGCAAACTGTGAACCATGAATGGAATGGAACAACAAGAAGTTTTCTGAATGAGCGTACCATTCGACCCACGATCTTCCCAGTCATCATCTCATGGTAGGATATTCCAGCATCGGAATGCTCTCGTTGGAAGAATGGAATTGCGCGCGTTTGCTGATGTTGATGCTAATAATGTCAGATATCAATGGCGTTTTGTCTTGTATTGTGCTCTTCATAGGTGGGCGCCTATTCATGAGTCCCATTGACAAACGGGCATCGCACAACCACACGACATGAATTTTTCTCATTTATCATCTCGCTAACGAAACCCGGCAAGTATTTATCGAACATTGGCGATCCATTATGCACAGCATGTCGATTCCGATCACAGGAAGAAAGAAAGAACCGCAGGAGATAAATTTGTCGCTCGCTGACTTATGGCATTAATCTTTATGTGGGATTCACATAAAAATGCGAATAATTCATGATGATTCCGCACAATGACCACAATTGATCTTTAATACTTCTTCGTATAAGCAAAAATCTATTGGGGTTGATGATTTATTTGGGCTTGTAAATTCCGAACCATTGCATCAATTTGAATGAGCTTATATCATTTAGTAAAGATTAGTAGGTTCAAAATGTAGTCCCAACTGTATTTTCTGTAGTTTAACGAAAAATATTAATAATACATTCAATGCAGCCATCAATACATTTTAATTCCACGTTTGCCATATGTGAAATGAAAACGACCCATGAATGGATACAGATCCTGACCACTTCCTCGATGCATGGAACACGCATCCCTCGTTGGACAAAGCATATTGTTTGTTCCTTCGGCGTGTTAAAAACATTATTCAACAAAACAAGCAAGTATCTTAATCAATACTTACTACATTCGTTCGTGTACGTTTTGGGCATGAAAGACTCGTTGAAAAATGTATCAAGACATAATGAGAATATGCGGTTAGGACACATTTTCACCCAGATGCATTCAGTTCTTGTAGCAGTTAGTGAGGCATCAGACATATGGCACTAATTTGGCATTGTGTAACACCAATATGTGAAGAAGTAAATGAGCGAATTAAATTTTCAGAATTGAATACAGAAAGTTGCGTGATTTTTGTAATTTTTTCAAGGGTCGAAATCTAGGTCAAAATTCAATGGAAATTTTGACAATTTGAAACCATAAATTGTTATAGTTTCATGGTATCATACGATTCCCTCAATGAAAAATAAAAGTAGCAAATATTTAATGTGAAATCAATTCTCAAATTGCTAATTACTAATCAAATGGGAAATTAATTTCGAGCCTCATATCAACAAACTTTTTCATTTGCAAATTACGCATACAATTAGTAAATGAAGCGATATGTGCACCATATAAACGTCGATAAAATTACGTAATTATAGATTACGCACACATAATTCCCAACGTTGATTAACATATCTCATTAATAATGCAGATATTTGTGGTTGAGTACGGAAAATGCAGCCAACAGTTCTTGTTGGATTAGCTGGCCATACGACGAATGGCGAATGGTCTGAAGGAGGTCGTAAAAATTGACGACGTATGCATAATCCAATTAATTAATAATTTAATTAAAGCGCATTCAACGTCCATATTTGCGTGCTTTCCACACATTAATTAGCAATAGTTTCCACGTTGTAATGTTCCACCAAAGAGCTGCGAGGTGTGCGCATCCGAATGAAGACATTAATAATAACTAATTCGTAATCACAATTATTCAACGTATCGTATCATAACCTCGAGTTCATTTGAATAAATAACGAATAACGAAAGCAGTTGATATTTATCATGCGGTATATGGACACCACTTTTTTTAAGGACAAAGTGGGTTGTGATAGGGCGAGGCTTATCTCTTTGATTAATAATGGCCAACCGAATGGACTTTCAGGTAGAGTTGTCTGTTCA